>JAPQRN010000001.1:20368859-20383859 GCA_037367275.1 Coranthus polyacanthus
CGTAGAGACACCGAACCAAGCTCTACCCCCCCATTTGTGGCCACTGGCTTTCCAACGGTACCAACCACGTGTCTCTATGACAACCAGAAGCGCCCAAACCTGATTTCGGCTCTCTGGGTATAGAAAAAAGCCATTGTGTGGGATTGGCTAATACCTGGGTGGGCTATTTTGTTCCGTGAATGTCGTAGAGATACGGAACCAAGCTCTACCCCCCCATTTCTGGCCACTGGCTTTCCAACAATACCAACCCCGTGTCTCTACGACAATCAGAAGTGCCCGAACCTGACCTGGGCTCTATGACAATGGGAAAAACCTTGTGTAGCTTTTAGCTCCACACCTCGGTTGGCTATTTTTGTCCATGATGGTCGTAGAGACATCGAACCAAGCTCTATCCACCTCATTTGTGGCTACTGGCTTTCCAACGGCAATCACCCCCATGTTTCTACAACTACCATGGGAATTAAAGGAGGAGTGTTTGATGGGTCGCTGTGCAGCTTTTTCTCTGAAGTCACACCCCTTTCACTTGAATGGATGAAGCACATTTTACTGGCTTTGGCCATGTGATGGTCATTCATTTCCTTTATGTTGGATGCATGTCTTCCAGATCAAACAAAATACGAGCTGCTGTAGGTACAGGACATTAAACAGTTCCTCTGATGATGATTTAAAGACTTTACTGCATTAAAACACAAGTTCTCACTTAACTGATGAACAAACTAGTCTTGTTTTTGAATATGAGATTTTTTACCTAACCTGGCAGAATAAAGAGGAAACGATCTATTCACACTGATATTAAATTAACAATCATCAAACTGTCAGCCTGCTGAATGTTTAAGTACTGGATAACTCCTCTGATCCATTCTCTGAAGCCTGTTCTCTGGAAGTTCATTCAGGAATAAAAGCAGATTTATTGGCCCCGTGGCCCCTGTCAACCCTTTCTTCTATTTCCACCTCTCCATGAGCCCCTGTTTGTCTCTCAATCAGTCTGTTGATGTCTTTCTCTCCTTTCTCACCACTGAGTTTTAGTATCAGAGAACTCTATAAGTCAAGTGAGCTCAATTCAGAGGCAAAAAAGCAGCCCTCATTGGATTGTAAAGGCTGAGCAAACATTTACTTGACAGCTGTTGTCTTAAAGGATAATTCTATTTTATTACAACTCAGGGCTTGTTTTTGTTGGTTTGGCCTTAATTTCAAGCAGTAAAAGGTTTTTACTCGCTAAATTGCAGCACCATTACTATTGTTGTTGTGCTCAAGGTCTCATCTCGCTATTGACTGTATTTTTACTCACATTTGTCTCTATTTATTTCAAGATATGTCAAGATCATAACTTTGGAGAATTACTATACTGACTTGATTCATTTCAAGTTTGACATTTTTGGAGAAGAAGCTAGAGATGAGATGATAAAACGTGTCAATTTAAACCACAGAGACTTCACCTGTAACAAAAAAGTCCAAAAGAAAACACACAGCAAGATATTTTATGAATATTAGTTATACATATTACCACCTATGTACAGTATATACTGTGTCTTTCAGGGCACTAGTTTCAGTTGCTTGCCAGCTGTTTGCCACATAGCAAGACATGCAAGCTTCTTGATGTTGTTAGTATAGAATGAGGGACGTAGCTAATACAGTGTTAGCCTCTTAAGAGGGTGGCAAAGTATTGTTCCAAAGTTGCATTTTTACTTATGATGAAAATGCACAACAAGGATTTGGCTTGATCTCGGCTTCTGTGGTTTTCTCAGTAAAAAGATTCATGATTAGTGTTGTAGTTCAAATGAGCAAGAAACATATACATATAGAAATTTAAATTTGGTTGTTTCATATATGTTATAAACTTAATAATAATAAATAAGAGTATGAATAAAGTACCATATAGGTGACATATATTGCAACATCTCTCTTGATTTAGGAATGTATTACATTTTTATATAGGTTAATAAAAAACGTAAATTCAGTCAGATCCATCCACCATCCTTGAATCTTAATCTGTTCATGCATTTCTCTCAGTTACTGGTAGTTATGACCAAAATGTGTTTTGTGAGGTCACATCGACCCTGACCTTTGACCACCAAAATCTAATCAGTTCATTATTGTGTCTAAGTGAGTATTTGTGCCAAATCAGAAGAAATTCTGTCAAACTGTTCCTAAGACATAATGCTTTAAAACATAATGGGGACTGACGGACAGATGGACATAGACTCAAGATTTGTCACGGATGCATCTAAAAATTATTGCTACCTGATTGTGGTTAAGACTTTTTTTTTCTCATTATCACTGGATTAACAGTGCCCTTGACCTTCTCAACAAGATGTCAGGTTTTATTTGTTGAACTTCCTGTCAATTTAGTATATTTTACTGATCAAGTTTCCCAAGATTATGATCTCCTGAGCCTCACAGAGTTCATAACCTGACCTCATTCCTGCTTCTTCCTGCAAACTAAAGATAATCCTCTTGTTGCAACAGTGAAAGTGTTTCATGAGTCAGGCTGTCTTTTAACAGAGATCCGTGTCTTTTCAAAGTGTTTTATTAGCCGGTTTAAATTACATTCTGAGTATAAAACCATCCACTGAAATTTCCAAATTTTGGAATTATGTCATTGCTTAATTCAAGCATTTAAAAAAAAATCTTAATTAGGTAAGAAGTAGGAAATGTCAGGTAATGTCTCTAGATGAAGTGCCCTCTGTATAAACATACTAAACATACTGTACACGAATAAGAGTATTACAGTTGAAAAGGATGAAGGGAACAGGGAATCTCACGACACATTCATCCACAAAATAAATAAATATTCCAACGTATCTAAATATCGTTCCTGCAGCTGCTCTCGCTCTCCTTTGCTATTACAATGGCTCTTAATGGCTTTGTGGTAAATGCAACCGCAGAGGGATTAAAGAGAGAACATGCTAGTCTGACATAAAAATAACTACATAGACAGACTTTGCTTACAGTACACTACATGTGACATCGGTTTTAATCTCCATGCCTGCAAAATAGGTTAAAGGAAAGTCACAGCTCTGGATGCTTTGTGTGGCCTGTAAGCCTATAGTTTTATGCTGTCAGAGGTGGCAAAAGTACACACTTCTTTACTCTGATAGAAGTACAGATACTTGTGCAAAAAAAGACAAGATTCAGCTTCTTTACTGCAGTAAAAGGGAAAAAGTACAAGCTCTTAAATGTACTGAAAGGGTAAAAGTAAAAAGTAAGGAAGTTTCTACCGTCTGTTTCTGTTCAAAGTTAACTGAAAGGCCCATCATATTAACATAATGTGAAGGCTAACAATTCTAACGTCAAATAAAATGAAATAAATATTACATTATCTTCAGCTAATATCTAAATCTTTTCCATGATCCAGTCTGCCTTTCAAGACGTTTACAATGTTTTCTTCTTGTCACATTTGTCATATGTTAGATGCACTGAAGGATACATGAAAAGGGATGATCTTTTTGATGTGTTATTGCACCATCCATTTAGGGTGAAATCACTCTGGATATTGGAAGGGTACACACTGGTGCAAAATGAGAATAATCAATAATTCCCCTCAAACACATTCAAACTGCAGTAACAAGCCTGTTTTGAAAACGTAAGGAGTAGAAAGTACAGATGTCTTATAATGTAGAGAGTAAAAGGAAAAAGTTGTTGAAAATTAAATCCTCTACTAAGGTACAGGTACCTGAAATTGCTCTACTCAAGTACAATAATGAAGCATTTATACTTTGTTGTTAGTGCATTAAAAAGCACTTAAAAGGCACCCCTCCCAGGCTCATTCCCCCTCTCTGTTTCTCTTCTGCTGTTCAGCCACACTGCTGCTGTTCTCTTTGTGTTTCTATAAACACTCAGCAGCAGCAGCCTTTCGCTCGGTCCAGCCAAAGACAATGGACAAGCTGCAGGGGATGGAGTCGACGTCTCTCACAGAGGAGGGAGCTTTATTTTGCTGACTGATTTGGAGAGGCTGACAGCAGGGCAGCTTTTTTTGTTTGGTTTGTTTGTGGAAGAGGTTTATGACTTTAAAGAAGTTAAACAGTGAATAGCAGAGCAGGAGGCGTTTGGTTAAGAGCATTTGAGGGAATATTTGATGCTGATCAAGCCGTTGTTTTCCCACAGGCTGACAGAGGCCCCTGCAGCGGCCAGAACCTGACTCATGAGTTTGACTCAAAGTCATACTCATACAATTAAACTCATTTGCCAAATGCAACCAGAGGATTTCTGAGATGTCATTTAACACCTGAAATGGAAACAAATCAAGCACCGAAAGTCCAGTCCGTCCCCTATTTCATCACGGGAGCAGTCGAGAATTAAATGTAATCAGTGTGTGTCATCTCTCTGTGCTGCTATAGCTGTCGATAATGAAGATCACCTGTTACAATAGTGGTATTTATTCCATGTGTATGGGATCTTTACTCTGGCACAACCCAAAATCACAGTGTATACCATATACATTGTGTGTACGCATATACAAATATTGTGTAAGATATAGGGAGATCTAATTGCATAAATGGAATATAATATTCATAATTATGTTTTAATTTTTGTATAATTACCTGAAAATAAGAACCGTTGAGTCTGCAATGTTTTGACAGTACCTCAGAATGGACTTTTATTGCAGGTGGCATCCAGCATTAACGTGCATTAACGTGTTATTATGTCTGAGTGTGGATCAGTTATTAACCCATAACTAAAAAGCCCAGAATGGACAAATGATGTTTACATGGACTTGAGTATCCCGTAATTATCAGATTTTTGAAGTATCTTGTTTTTGTTTTTGTACATGTATCATATTTCAATTTCAGAATCCTGGATGAGCCGTGTTTGAGAAAGAAATACAGAGTACTCTGAAAGAAACCAGGATGCAGTTGCATATGTGCATCTTACCTTATCAACTACCCGTGCGGGTGCAGCTTCAGCCAAGTGATCAAAACACAGTGTAACGACAACACAAACAATGACAGCAGTCACAGCGTCTTACTCCTTACTCACAATTTTCTCTCCACTGTGGGTTACTGGACTCCATACCTCTCCAGTCACAGCTGCGTATCTTAATCCCCCACTTCCTTGTTCTATACAGTGGAAGTGATAGACTGACACCGGTCAAAGTGAGGACATATTTCATATTTCCTGTTTCTCTTGTCTTCCATTGATGGTGAATAAGCCAAATCCACAACGCAATGTTGCCATTTAATAGAGGTCTTCAAATGCTACACTTAAATTAATTTAAGGTTAGGGTAGCAGTTACAGGAACATCATGTTACTAGAGAGAGCCTGAGGTTTACCAAGCAGAGCTAAAATCTATTTCAACAAGGTCTTACACGTTCACTTCTTTGTAAAAAAAAAAAATTGATCCAGCACAGTGGTTAATAATGCATTTGTTGCTTGGAAAGTCAAATACGCTGTTACATAACTGTTCAGTTCTGATTTGAAAGGCTCTGTCTTTATACTGTTAGAACATAAAACATAAAGAAACCTCTAAAAGAAACTATTTTTCTAATGTAATTTATTGTAACTCCTTTATGTTTGAGATGTGTTTTTAGCTTTTGCATTCGTTTTATGGCCTCATACTCTTTCTTTCTGTGTGTTTGTTTCTGTCAAGATCTTGGCATAAAAGACAGCTGGTTTTACCTGAAGTCCTTTAAGGCCAACAACAGGAAGGAGGAGATGCACAAACAGACGAAATGGATTTGTTAATGCTCCATTAAAATAAGGACTGAAAGCCATCAGAAGCAGAGTGAATGAGCCTGGATCGGACAAATAACACTCTCTTAAGTCTTAAGTGCCCATTGCCATTACTCCTTCTCTCTCACTTTCTGTCAGTAATCTAAGTTTTTAATTACGGACATAAAATGTTCACAATTCACTTCAGGAAAAAAAGTTCACTGCAAAGGATCTACATATCAACCTCGACCACAGAGCAGTAAATCCTGACCCAGTGAAGCCAAACCTCCCTGTCCCTGCTGTATGTAGTGGTGGGAACAGGCCTGATGGTGGGAGATAGAAATATTTATCTGGTAAGATTAGCGTTCATGAAGTAGCTCTGTGTGACACATGGAACAAACAGAGATCAGGGAGAAGAGATAAAGAAAGATTGTTTACTTTTAATCAGTTTTGGCATTTTTACATTGAACTAAGACAGAAAGGACAGAAAAATACTTCAATTCAAATAAGTGATACTGGCAAGTTTTATTGTCCAATGCCCAATGTAAAGAACATGCTTCTCTGTACACTGGTACAGTGAGACTTAGCGTGAACTCACACTAGGTACGGATGCCTTGTACCTGGCCTGCACTCACACTGCGCTTCACGTTCTGGACATGGGCGCGCTTACGTCGTGGAGGTGACACATGGTCCTCTCACATCCCAGTGTTATGCAAGTTACTGAAAATGAGTACGTAGTTACCATCAATTGGTACTTCTCTCAAAAGTAATTGAATTACTTTACAAAGTACTGCAATGTAAAAGTAATTAGTTACAAGGTAAAGTAAATTTTGCATTAGTTTTAAATGTTTTAATTAACTTGAAATTAGTTTTGCATAGCCAGACCTATCTCCACACTTCGTTAGCTCTGTGCCAGTGCTGTAGATAGGTCTGGTAGCCTCCACTATCATTCTGGAATAGGGGTAAAAGTTAACTGGGTTGTTTGGCTGGGTCTTGAGTGTGTGGATGCTGCGACAGTGCTTTGGCAAAAATAGTGTCAGGAGAGAAGTGGATTTGGTGGAACATGTGCACACGAGAAAGCAAAATCAGAGACTACATGTGTGTATTTGTCATTTGTCATGATATGCACCAATGAATACACCAAAGGATCGTGCTTTCTCTGTGTTGTTGTCCCATCCATTTAGATTGAAATCAGCCTTGACGTTGGGAAGGTGCAAAATGATGCAAAATGAAAATAATTGATAACTCTCCTGAAATGCTTTCAAACTAAATGTAAGGAGAAGAACGTTCAGATATTTGTATTAAAATGTAGAGAGTAAAAGTAAAAAGTTGTCTGAAAAATCAATACACAAGTAAAGTACAGATACCTGAAACTGTCACTCTCTACTTAAATACAATGATGAAGCATTTATACTTTGTTACTTCCTACCTCTGTATGTGTTTTTGCAATATTCAAGGCAATTAAGCATTTTGAACTGAAACCTGACAGCAAATAAATAGAGGTGTACATCCAAAAAATGTGTCTGACACTGAATGCGATACTTCAGCTTCTTAACGGCTAAAGGTAGGAACACTGAGATTAGGTAATCTGATCTGGGACCTTTAGCCAAAGGGGGGCGAGTTGGACTGCCATCAGCTTATATCAGGCTATACTTGACCTGCAGAGCATTTTAGCTAGCATGCCGTTAATCTGCTTAACTGAGCTTTGGAGAGATGGAGTTTTTCCTCTGTGTTTCACACAAACACTTTTATCCCGTCTCACACACAAAGACACATTGTCATGTCTCACACACACTGTACTTTCATTTCCTCCCTCTCACCTTTCAGACCTTGTTACATGGTCTTATCCCCATCTGTCTCTTCTCTCCCTTTGTTTCCTCTCTTCCATATGACTGCCTTTCAGTGTTTTATACCCACATAATACGTTGTGTGCTGAAATGATTTGAACTGAAGCCTCTTCTTGCGTCCTGAGAACAAAAAAACTGCAGCCTGTCGCTTCAGATTGAAAACAAAAACCAAAGCCATTTAAAAAGACTTCATACAGTTTCTCTTTTGTGCAGCTCACACAGAACCACTCAATTATGAAATGTATGTTTTTACACCAACTACCCACTCTGGTTACAGTATTGGCCAAAGTCTATACTTGGTTTACACTAGGTCCTCCAAGAGTAATATACCAGCAAAGTAAGTTGCACAACACAACCTCAAGCTTGCATGAAGTCACTGGACTGTCTGCTTCGTCTGCTTTTTCACCACCACAACCAACAAACATTTGATTTGTCCTGTGTTTGTTGTGAATGCAGTCAGTTGTTGAAGCATGTCCTAATAAGTGTTTCACATGTGAAACATAAAGAGCTGCTTGAGGCGGCTGTAAGCTGCGTGGAAACCGCAGCGTAACAGTCTAAACAGCAGCTTTGTGGGTTGCCAGGTTGTGGGTTGGAAGGGCCTCATGGGTACAAAGTTGGGCTGAGCGGCTTTGGGTTTGGATGAGTGAAGGAAAAATATCATGTTTTCACCTCCAAAATACCAAACTGTACACTGTCCTCTCTGTTTTGCTGTTTACTAATTGGCTGCTGTCCCCAGACCATAGTAGTTGTTATATAAAAGATGTTTAACTGTGGAATGAAACAAAGCATGTATAGTTCTGGAGTTTTACATGTTAATGACTGTAGCTGACATTTATATTGGGATTTCTTCTTCCGTTGTTTAGTGTAAACAGTAATACATACAAAATGCAAAAAAATATAAAAGCAGGTGATATTTTTGGTCTCGAACCTTTGTCAAAGCACAAGTCAATCCCTCCAGGAAGTTGCAATCACAACAATTAACGCAAATTCATCTCCATGACTTTCCATGAACCTTGCAATTTTGTCCAATCACTGCAACTTTTGTCAGTCATGTTGAGCTGTTCATACAGTATGTCACCAAACTCATTTTCTTATTTCTGATTGTGAAAATGACACAAATGCTAAACTAAAGACAATGCAAGGCAATTAGTCCACGAGTAAACCCCTAAATGTCTTGTATGAAACCCAGCAATGTTGTTTCCTATGAACTTTTTTGATTAAAATGTAGGTTTAACAGATGAGATTAAGCTTCGTTGCTAAGAGTTGCATGTTGGGCAGTTTGAGCAAAATTAGCTTATTCGTCGGCAAAAACTGGAAATGGCCATCATTTTGCTTGGTCATAAATTAGTTGAGCTTCATTAGTTTAAACAGCCCTTTGCTAACCACAATAATATTGTGTTTGTGGCACTCAAGTAGTGTTGTGCCTTGGAGTTGCTTGTCTCTAGCCAAAGCTGTGTGTAATACTGCATGAGAGTCTTTTCATGTGGCCTAATGACAGTATTTTAGATCATGGATACACTGCCATTAGGAGTTTTTTTTTTTTTACAATAATGGCACATTCTATTTTAACTTGGAATTCAGAATTTCTAAGTTCCCAGTTGGAAATTTCAGCTGGAAAAAAGTCAGACCAAGTGCACCAACCCCGACTTCAAAAAGATGCAGTAATATACTGTTAACGAGCACATCTGTCTTATGTGTTTCTTATGAAATCGGCCGTACACACAGTACTGTCCAGCTTCTATCTGTGGGCACGTTGCTACGTTACTATTGCTGGTATTTCTATTGGTTTTCCAACTTGTACCGGAACGCGGTCAACTCGCATGTGACATCATCACCAGCTCCAACCAACAACTTCCAAAGGTAAATGAAACGTAGCGTCATTAATAACATCACTTGGTGCAAAGGATTTCATCGGGCAGATGTATATTTCCGCAGGTGCAGAACCACTCGTCTGTCTGAATTATATTACAGATCCCTTGCACACATTTTCTGCAGGGTGTGCAAACATTCATAAGAACCCACAAAGTCATTTGTCATACATTTACGTGCAAAGCTTTTTGATGAAAATCTGTGCTTGGTGTGAAACGGCTTTTACTGGGGAACATTAACAGAACTATTCGTATTATTAGTAACGCATGATTTTCCTGATATGAAAAGGCAAAACGCAGAATCTGAAATTGGTTCAAGCTCCTCATTGACTTTTTACTTCTTTACTTATAGATTTTTGACTCATATGTAACATGACAAAAAGAATTCCCATCTGTGTATGTACGTGTTGCCTTTACATGAATGGGCTGTGTTTGAATATTAACATAACGGCCTTACAAATTCCATCATTTTAGTATTTGTTCAGGATTTTGATTGCTCACTGTTGTCACAATCACATCAGCTGAACCAATAATCTCCCCCTCGGTTAAACAGAGAATACTAAAAGAAACATTTGTGTCTAATGCACATCACTGCATGTGATTTTACCAGAGGTAAAAGGAAAAAAGTGTGTGCTTGAGTGTGCTTCTGGTGAGAAAGTGACACACTCGTTCGAACACTAATGAGAGCAGACGCTAAGTGAGCAACAGAAGGATGTGTTGTGTTTTGATATGAGGTCACTTCTCCAAGTCGTCCAGCGATTCGTGGGATGAGGTCACCTCCGAAAACAATTGTCATTTCCTCAACCTGAGTTTGGAATAACAGCAGTAAGTCTGTAACAGCAGTGAAACATCACCTGTTAGCAGTTAGTTATTCCACTGTTTCCACAGAACGTCACTTCGGTCCTACTACTTTTTATTTATACATGTGAGACAAATGACAAATTCACAGTGGTTTTAGCTTCAGTGTTATGATCCTGCACATGATCTCTCTCACTCACCAGAGAGTTTGGATCTGCTTTCAGTTTGAAATAAAATCTCGGCCGAAGCATAAAACCAGTTTCTCTAAAATCTGATCACCACATTCACTTTGTTTAGATATAAATAGTTTATTAGTATCAGTAACATGTCAGGAGGATCTTTAGCCTCCGTTTTTTTTTTCATGGATTACATACCAGAAATAGAAACAGACAGTGATAGAAAATGAGAGGTTATAAAAATAAGAGGATATACAGTATGTGCTTGTGTGTGAGTCTTTTGCTGAGGAAGAGTAAATCTTGAAATGCAAAAACCTAATCCCAGTCAGTGTTTCTAGAAAGGAATCTACCCAGTTCATAATCCGAGATGCTGAGCAGTTTATACTCTGCAGAAGGAATAAGATAGAGACAATAAGTCCTCTGATATCCCACAATCCACCACATGTCTGCGTTTTTTGTCATGAAATTGTCTCTTTTTTCCATCGAGGAAATCATTAGCCTTCTTGTTTATCTCTGTGTTTCAGATTTCTGTCTTTTTGCAGACAATTCCCAGAATGTTTGAGGTCCATGAGTCAGATGTGCTCCATTAAAATTCCCAAACTTGTCAAAAGATTAACGATAACATTCACCACTTCCTCCATCAGATTCTCAGCAGTAATCAGCTGAGGTGGTGAAGCTGTTGGAGGCTAAAGGTGCTTGTCCTTTATACGACTTCAGACCGTCCTCATCTTTTTCTCCCCCACTCCTCCTTCTGTTCATCTCTCTTCACCTGATGCCTGATGGAAACAAACAACAAACGGCTGCTTTTAGATTGGATTGGCTGGAAGGATGTTGTATTCTGTTGCTTGGCCACACAGCTGTGACTGGTTCATTAGCTGCTACTCTGTTGAAATATGTGCTAATACTGCTAACGTGCAACTGCACTAATTGCAAGTAGCGTCTCACTTTAACACCCAACATATTGTCGAAGCAGAACACACATGCACACACGGAGGCATTTACCTTCTTCAGGTTGTAATATGTTCAGAGAATGACTGGACATTTTACACAGCAGAAGCAGAGATCTGTTGCACAATTAAAAACTACTCTCAGTTTAGTAAATGTGAGTTTGATGAAGCCTAAACCGATCTTAGAGTTTAATCGATATTGAGACGCTTGCTTACCCAAATTAAAATGCATTAATACAAAAAAATACATGAATAAATAGTAGATGTATGTGTTGTTGGGACCTAATAAATATAAAAGAAAAGAGAAACCGGTAAATTTATGGCTGCTCTTTATTACTTAGCAAAAGGCTACATTGTTGGTTAGCTAGCTAAAAAGTTAGCTAGCAGAAACCCTAAATTCTCCTCCTCTGAGGAAAACTTATTCAAATTAATAAAGCATTATGGCCAAACATGACATGATTACAAAGAAACAGACAACAGCATAGTAAGTAAAACCATTAGGACCCATTAGTAAAATGGGCATAAGTATTAGCTTGATGTCCATCTAACAAACAGCTGAGTTGAGGTTAATGTTTTGTCTGCTCTGCTTTGCTGCTGACAGGTCAGATGATAGAAAAGAAACTGCAAATGTGCACATTTAAAAAGCTGGAACCATGACATTTTGGTATTTTTACATGAAAATGATAAAAAAAAAAAAGTTTCTATTTCAATAAATAGCTGTATCTGAATATGGCTCTGTTGTTAGCATAGCCTCACCAGATATGGCTCATATCATAATCTCAGGCCAAGCGTCCCCTCCTGTTACCGTTAAAAACCAATCCATTCACTCCAGCCGATCCCATTTAACACCACTCAGAAACAGCCTTGATATTAAAGAAATCACACATTTCTCTTTTCACAGCTTTCGCAATACTTAAGATCATTCAAGAACACACAGAAATAAAATATCGCAAAAGACGTCAATGGCAGTACAACTGCAGATCCACCACTAAAATTAAGGTTATCACCTTTCACAATAAAAGCCCTAAACATATACTGTGTGACTGAACTGAGTCACTAAGAAAAGTGACTTCACATTTCGTGATTTATATTCACGTTATCCACGCTAGTGAAATAGCTGCATGTTGAATGTTAATGCTAACTTAATAAACAGAATATGACACCAATGAGAGGCAACATAATGAAACATAATATTACAGTGACTAAATTACGTATTTCTCTGAATTTGAACATCACTGAAAAGATTTGACATGATTTGAGTACACAAGACAAAACATAGAACATAAGCCTAGTTTAGATATTTTAATGCAGAAATGCTAAATACAGTGCATTTAAAATCTTCAAAGCTATACCAAAATAGTCCTTCAGTAGCCAATCAAAGCTGCAGGGGTTCTGAGGGAAGGAGGGTGTGTGTGGAGGAAGGGGTGGTGGGAGAGATTGCCTCTAGATAGTGGAGTAATTTAAGAGAGGAAAAACAGTAAATACTTGAGATCTGTTATCAGCTCCTTTTAGTGTCAGCAGACACATTCGGGCAGGACCAACCTTTACATGAGAAATGAGCCAAACACACCCACACACAGCTGTATGCTCACCATTGTCTGTGTTTAAGCTTGGGCTGAGGTGGCGTTTGTTGGTGCACATGCATTCCAGGTGATCCTCCAGCCTCACCTGCACCTCCCTCAGCTTCGGCCGCCGCCTCACATACTCCACCTTCGCCACCTAGAGACACACAGAGGTAGGGACAGAAAGGTAAGAATTCAACTCCATGGCAAGAAGAACAGCTGAGGGAAACATTTCATTTTAGTTTAATTTTCTGTCAGTAAAATGCTCCGATTCACAGACATAAATGTCAACAAAACTACCAAATAGAGGAAGCTATATGCAGCAGGTTTTGGGTAAAATTTCCTCTGGGAAATTACATATAAACCAACTCAGCTTCTTCAAACTGCAGATATGTATCATCTAAACATAATTTGTTATTTAAGGATCAGCTACTGTTTTTACTTTCCTCAAAACACATCAGGTTGGTGAGGTGGATGGTGGATTAATAAATGCAGGACTTTTCCAAAGAGACTGGAGTTCACATCCCGACTCCAGTAGGTATTACTGGCAATAACATCGCTTTGGTCAGGGTTAGGAAAAGAGTCATTTTTTCATCATTTTTTCACGTTTTCATCTTCTTTCATCTTTGTGGACTTTTTTCTGCATTGGTATCTTTCCCTAAACCAAAGTGCTACCAGTGCCCCCTTGGATGAATTTCTTTGGTTCTGAAATGCTGAGATGATATGTATCCAGGGTTTGCAGAAAGGAGCAACAGTTTATTCTGCAACTGGGTTGCATGAACTGTAGCTGTGTAAACACACAGGTGTGTCTGCTCTTGTTTCTTGGATGGATTTCGCTGATGTTACAGTTAGTGATGCATGTCTTGTTTTAAATAAACACACGTTACACTTGTTGCTATTGCTGAAATGTGTGAACCTGGTTACAGGTCCACAATCATATGCATCCACATACCAGCATACTGTAAAGAAAGAAATTATGACATTCACACACACACAGATACACACTGATGTTCGCGTCCTGGAAAA
This sequence comes from Coranthus polyacanthus, assembly GCA_037367275.1. NCBI lineage: Eukaryota > Metazoa > Chordata > Actinopteri > Kurtiformes > Apogonidae > Coranthus > Coranthus polyacanthus. Next base: position 20,382,733 of record JAPQRN010000001.1, read on the forward strand.
AGGAGCCAAAGTGGAGCTCCAGGTTTGATTGCGCAAGCGTCTCACCTTCATGTCTGAACAGACTCAGAGACTGCCAAGCTGAGACTTACAACAACAGAAGCTCAGGAGGTTCAGCTGAGGTGAGGAGCTGCACCGTTAGAGCGCCCATCCGTCCACAACATACCTTTCATCACAGGGTGCAAAAAGCCTGAGTTCAGACACCAAGCAAAGCATCCGTTGTAATGTTCTGCGTTGTTTGCCACATACATTTTGGTGGAGATGTACAGTAAACGTTACCTAGGTTACTTTATCTGGCAAAATCAGTGGAAGTGTAATTTCTTAGACGAAGAAGTATTTGTTGAGAGATGGCTGTACAAAGCCCAGGACTGTGGGTCCTCTATGTTAAAGAGTGACCGATCTACAGGCTAAAAATCCCTCTCTGGATGACAGGTCTGTTTCACGTGTAACCACACTCAGGACGGATGTCACAGTCTACTGGAGTACATGGATGGATGGATGGATGCACTTTGTTAAGGTTAGCTATAATGTGGTTTGGTTAAACATTGGAAAAGTCCAAGCTTGCCATCACCATTCAAATCAGCATTTATAAGGCCATTTCCCAATACGATATGTACTGGTTTGTCAACTTTTTTGGAAACATATGTGCCCATATTTGATTAAGAGGGTGGAGCTGGGGAAGAGCAAGAGGTGAAACTTGTCAAGGTAATGTTAACTTAATGAAAACACCAACCTCATCGACTAACATGAATCTTAAACACCAATCAAGTAGCCTAATTTCAGCTAACATGGATGTTGACACATACAATTGTGTTTGATAACAGTAATGTCTACTTTGTTTAATGTATAAACGCAATTAGCACTAGCTGGCCTAATTAGAAGACTAGCTGACAGACCAAATGCACTACCAAATTAATGCTAACATTAGCTAATGTAGCTAAGTTACACAAACAGGTATCATAATTGCATACCAGTAAACTTCATGACAGAATCCTTAACCGGTCATGTTAGTGTAACTTCTCAACCATAACAACAGTAAAGCTGTCTGTCAGGAAAATATGTGTTTTATTCAATAAACAGAAGTTCTGTAAGTCCAACTCAGTAGCAGAGTTAGCTGTCAATCAAAGCCC
>JAPQRN010000001.1:20469060-20480317 GCA_037367275.1 Coranthus polyacanthus
CATCGACTACTACGTCAGCTAGATTAAGTTTAATCATCGACTACTACGTCAGATAGATTAAGTTTAATCATCGACTACTACGTCAGATAGATTAAGTTTAATCATCGACTACTACGTCAGATAGGTTAAGTTTAATCACCACACCCCTTTTAAGGTGAAAATAAGTGACTAACCTTGACACAGTGTAAGAACTGCCACTTGTATTACTTGACTATATGAGCTTAGTTTACCTTATTTTAGGGACTCAAAGACAAACCATTTTTTACTTCAATGCATTTATTAGCAGCTGCAGTCTAATTTTAGTAACACAAACACATGTCATAGCCTCTTGTTGTTGTAGGGCTTCGTAGTCTATTAACAGTTGGTACTCAAGACTACAGTGACTGGGCTAATGACTAATGTTAACTGTTAACATAGCCGTCACGTGGCTGTGTTGATTATCTCCTTATCTAACGCTAGCTAGCAAACTGTTTGTAGAGCAATACTGAGAAATAACGTGGTCATTTGCTTACCTGGAGACTAAATAAGATAAAAATTGGTGTCTGTGTACGACACCTCTGGGAAGTGGGTGGGGTTATTGCCCCACCCACTTTGGGTTGAATGGACACGATTGGTGGATCAAATTTAATTTTTTGATGTGTAAAGGGTGTTCCATTACAGGCAAAGTTGGCATATGAAGTTGATATGGTGTCTTAGGTTAATTTACAAGCTAATTTAATTCTACCTTTTGGGTTTGTTTTGCACCATTATTTATATTAAAGTCTGGCAACTGGCATTTGGTTTTCCCCAAAAAGGGGGCATGGCCCTATTGTAAGTCACAACCTATCTCAGTGATGGGGTTTTAACAACCCCATCACTGGGATAGGTGATGGGGACTTGCCAAAGTTTGAATTGGTGCCATTTATAGTATACAAAGTTGGCCACCTTGTATAATGGTGAGAGTTCTAGTTCAAAAGTTGAGTCACTCAAACAAAAAGTGGTACAACCATACCCAGTCTCCCCTACCTAGAGTCAACCTTCTAGTAATATGTGGGATTTGGCTGCATCTGCAGTATGAATGTATGCGTTCACCTTATTGTGAAATATCTCTTTACACCTGTCAGCTCATCTGGATTACACCTCAACTAAGCAACAACTAAGCCTTCATGGTTCACTCTACACACACAGCATTTATGCTAATCTACTTACATTCCAGTCAGAGGAGATTAGCTGCATCCTCGCTGTCAGATGAGTTTGGCTTTGGCACGTGTATGTGTTGATACGGAGGCAGTTTTCAAAAGAGAAACCACAGAAAGTCTGATCACTGATGTAGACATAATAGATTACTCATACTTGATAAAACACTGTTGATTCGTGACTGCTGATCTGCCCACACGCAACATTTCTTGGCATTCGGTGAAGCTGAACTGTGATCTGATGATAGACCTCCCACTTCCAACATTTCATGATATGATTTGTCTCTCTATTGCTTGGTTTCCTTTCTAGTCCTCGGGGTCCAAGCAAAACTACTGAATCACTTCCACTGCTGCTAATGTAAGAGAAGTGGGAAGTGAGAAGAAAATACTACCCTCTCCTAAAGTTGATAGAATGACTTTAGTCATGACAGTATGAAGATAACGCATGAAAAACCAAGTACTCATTACTTTAAGGTTATATCATGTCTATTTTTAGATTGCTTTGTTACATTAGACCAATCACAACCAATTACCTGATATGTGACGATTCTGATTTAGTTTGGTATGATGACGGGCTGCCAACTGTGTTTCCTTAAATCAAGCATTGGTTTTTGTCCATGTAGGAAAACCCTACAGTCCTACCATAGGAGGAACGCAGCATGATGCTCTATAACATGCAGCCCTACTCCCGAACCAGTTTTTTTCTCCTATAGTTGAGCAACAATAATACGTTATGTCCCTGATAAGTACGTGAAGGACATGTAACTTTTGACGCTCTCACTTACGTTGTTATGTTTATTTGAGATCACACATGATGCTCTTGCCCTCGTTGCAGATGTTGATTCAGTTATTTTAGGACAGCGTGCTTAGTAACAGGGCTTTATTCATTATATAGAGCTGCGTTAAAAAATATGTCGCAGACTAATTCACATTTGAGAATTAGTCTGGAAACGCCAGGCTAGCCACAAGTATTAAATAACCATGATAAGAATCCCCTTTCATCCTCATCAATTATTGTCAGAATTAAATTATTCAACAACAAAACGCTTACAATGTAAGTTTTATTAATGAGAGATTCCTTCATGCTTTGAGAAGTAGAGGTTGTAGAGAGAAAGGAAAGGGAGAGACTGAGGTGAGATTATCAATGGTTGTCTAATAATTACGGCAAGTATCTCATCTTGTGCTGACTGATCGGGTGATCCTCTTCCTCCACCTGTTTCCTTCTTTTTCTTCTGGTGTGTTATTACCCTATACCTAGGGTATTGCAATCGGGCGTCTATGTCTGTCCACACCTTTAACCTTTCAGAAAATGATAAGATAAGTTAAACATCTACAATTTCATGACAAGTTATCATATTTCATCAGCTGAAGAGGATTGTTTGATATCACCAAAAGCTTGCACATAAGACTGTTAAATATTTGATCAGAAGAAAGGTGAATGGAGTAAAAAGCTTGCTTCCTATAGTGAAACTTTTGCTGTTTTCATCATTGATACCAGCTGTCAACCCTCTTTTAAACCAAATATCAACCTCAAGTCAAGTATATTTTAAAAGAGATGTAACAAAAATTGGAAAATGCATAAAAATAACAGAGTGTGCCATATGGATGATAGATGTACCCTGCAAAATTTCACCCTGAGGTATCCATCAGGCCATACAGAGTCAGGCACAAAATCAATTGTTGAGTGTATGAATAAGTGAGTCAGCGACTGCTCAACCAGTCAGTCAATTAGATAAACAGTCAGTCATCCTTACATCCAGTCAGTGACTCATCCAGTCAGTGTGGATATTTCATCACTGTCATTTCTGATTCTTCTACCATCTCTGTGTTGATCTCTGTCAAAGAGCATCACATGGGGTCTTCCTCTCCCCTCCCCTTCAATCTGCTTCCTCTGCTGCTGAATTATAGATATGCTTTAATTACCTCTCTCTGAGGCAGCTACATATTATAAAAATCCTTGTGCGACCCCACCACCCACCACACGCCATCTCACCCACACAGACACAGACACAAACACACCAACTCAAATATTCACTTTTACAGCAAATCTTCATCCCTTTTAGAATCTTCCTCAGCTTTTTTTCCTCATGCACGGAAACTTGCAGTGTGTGGTAGCCTTCCCCATGACTACAGAAATACATCAGAAATGGATTTTTATGCCTCCGCGTTGGCGACAGCCATGGCCAGAGGCATTATGCTTTTGGTTGTCCATCTGTCCGTCCGTTCATCCTCATGAACTCGATATCTCCGGAACGGCTTGAGGGAATTCAGTTCAGTACAGTTCATTCTATGGTCCCAGATGGGAAACTTGGCATGCAGTCAGGGGCACAAGATAAAAAAAAGCAACACAAATACAAGATACAACTAGAATTGCGGCCTCACGGTTGTCAAGTTGTTTACATCCATGTCTGTCTAAACTCATATAATATATGTAGTGAAGACTTTGGTGGTCAAAGGTCACTGGGACAAAACACATTTTGGAATATAAATAACTTAGAAATTCAAACACTTATTATGACAAAAAATCACACAAATGTTTAATAAGATAAAATCATGATGTGTCACTATTTTATATCCAAAAGGTCAATGGTCAGCTCTCATAATGTCCTGCAAAACAATATTCTATCCATTATGCAACACCAGACCAAAACAGTGTAGAAGCGCAGACGGCAGGTTTCTCACAAGAGATGATTCCTTGGACTCATGCATGAGAATTTCCATTTCACCAAAAATACACTTAGTATCTTCTTACTAAATTCCTTCAAGCATTCACTATGTATATTATATGAGTCTGGACCATAGTCTGTATATAATTTGTAGATGGAGGAACCGTGATGTCACCCATTGGTTTCTGTACTCACGTTTTGAAGCCAATAATTTGCGATTTGCCCATCGCCACATTGGCTTTTTGGAGCTGGAAGTGACCATATTTGGACAAAAGAGGCAGAGCTGCAGGGGCGTGAGGAGTTAGAGCCATCTGTGAGGGGTCTTCAGTGAGCTAATGCTAAATGCTAGCTCACTAAACCAGTAAACTTCATCAAGCATTGCGTAACAAAGTCATTTTACGATCTTGTTAGTGTAACCTATTAACCACAACTACAGTCGAGGTGTCTGTCAGGAAAAAATGTGTTTTATTAAATTAACAGAAACATCTGGCTCAGCAGGTGACCTAAGAGCTTATTCATTTAAAGATGAGGTTCCAAATAAAATGAATGAGACTGGAATGAGTCCTGAAAAAAATTCAAATCATTAGGCACCATAATAGCCTAATGATCACAATCATAAGATACATTTACATGCACATACAGTGTTTAATTTCCTATATAACATAAGTCTCCATGAGTTCCATAGCGCTGTGGTGAAGTGGTTACAGTGCAGGAGTCTGGGGTCCGATTCCCAAGAGTAACATGTTGTTTTGTTTTTTTATTCCAGTTTGCAGTCACAGAGGTGTAAAACCCTGACATGGTCATTCTAGTCTCCTGAATGCAATACATGACTTCACTGCTGCAAACTCTCAAACAGTATCTACGCTGCTGATCAGTCCCTCGCCTCAAACCGCTCTCAAAGCCTGTCTTTCATTACTCAAACTTTTTTTTTTTTTACTTTACTTTATTCATCAAGTATCAACATATTTCATATTTTTTTCACGTTTTCATCTCACACACTCAATTTTCCATCGTGATAAATACTTTCCTCAAGGTCTTTAAACCTGCTCCTCTCTTTTATCTGGCTCTCGTCACCAGCTGGCATCTTTTCTTTACATCATCTGTCAAAAACACCTCTGTCTCTTTGTCTCCTTTTTTCTGCTTTGATTTGACATTCTTATTTCAGGTTATCTTCTGGGCCTCTGGCACTTTCCTTTGTCAGTCTTACACCTGGGTATTTAATGTTCTCTCCTACTCTCTTCCAGTATATTTTAGGAAGGAGTTTCACACTCAAGACGAGATGTGCTGACAAGTACGTGCATTAGAATAAAAAAAAATTATAATTTGAACATAACATTACATAAAAACATGAACACACAAGTATAAAAAGCAAATAAACAGCACAGAGCAATACCCATTGGTATTGGTACTGGCTTTTTTCAGTTTTTTTGTTCCTCACCAAATTGAGACATAAACACTGTGAGCACTCATTTAATTTAATTTTTTATTAATTCAGTTTAATGCCCATCATACTAGAAAAGACGCCCAAAGCGAGACCGAGTCATTTATTAAGAGACAAACGAGACCAAGACTTTGAGGGGTTGAGATCAAGTCAAAACCAAGACCAGACCAGATACGTACAACTATTGACAAGTATTCGTCACCACACGCTCCATGTTCAGATTTTGAGGTCAGTGTCTTACTGCAGTCGAACACGGTCAACACGGACACATGTGGGAGATGCACACGTGTATCGGTGTTGTGGCCAAATCTATATAATGTAAAAAATACACTCCAAAAAACCCAAACCAACACTTTTAAGTTAACTAAAGTTTATAACTTAAAGCTGCAGGAGCCTAAATCAAGGGAGAAAACACCAGAATTTGAAATGACACACCTTTCTTCTGCAGTTCTCTCCTCTCTGTCCAAATCAAAAGTTTAAATATAAATATCGATGACAACCTGTCGCTGTCTCACACCACAATGGAAAAGTGACGCCACTTTTCCAAGCAGTATAGAGTCACATCTGATTGAATCTTAATACTGATCAGTAATTAATGCCGTCAGACACATATTTATCCCCCCTACTTGTCTGAAAACAACGATCGCCCAGATCTACCCAGTCACAGGTAGATGTTCTACAGCCTGAGCCAGTCCATGGAAAGGGGGGAGACGTCGTGTTTCCTGTCAGACCACTTGAATTACAATATACTGATAGTAATTATCAAGCACTGCAGCTTTAATTTGTTCAACTTCATAGCAGACAAAAGCCTCTGCGTTTGCTTTGCCCAATGTTACCTGATCTGCAGCGTCCACAATTTAAATCATCAAGAAACAAAAGGCTACAAAACTAGCAGCCTGGCCTGAAATATGCATTATACATAGGTACAGCAGTTATAGTTTCATCTTACCAATGTGTCTACACGAGGATAAATCAGTTAGGTGTAAATCATTTCAGTAACATTGAAAAATAAAGACACCTACATTCCACCTTCTTTCTAAGGAGTTTTTTTAATACGTCTCTGAGGCAACCCCTTCCTTACAGACGAGCGGGGAGAGGAAGGACAGGGCGAGGTTAAAACTTATGTCATATCTGTTTTGTATCATGAAAAGGACAGAGACAAAGGCATGAGAGAGCGAGGGAAAGATTACCACGTGATCCACTTGTCCAGGGATTGATAATCCACTCTAATCCGGAAAGAAGTCATTCTTTCACAAACCAAATGAATCCAGATGCTACTGGTAGTAAATCGCAGTTTGTTTTAATCAGTGGCTGTTTGAGGCTATAAATGCACAACCCAGGCTGACAGACAGACTGTAACTCTGTCAGAGAAATCTGGGACTATCTCCCTGTCAGAGCTTTGTGGGATTTTCTGAGTGTAGTTTTGGTTTGTGTCGGGGCATTTGTGTGAGTATGTGGAGCAGACTGACAATTCTGGGTCAAAACTCTCCACCTGGGGATTCCACCCAGATGTTTCCAGCTGAATGTGGGTCATATTCAGTAAGAGGCTGATTAGGAAGGATAAAAAAAGGTTCTGCTCGCACAGGGCCCGGTAGACTGTGGTGTCATTTTACAATACAGACAAACAGATATATTTAGCCTTGTCAGTTTCTAGCCTCCTGCTGTCAGGCTGTGAGGTGGGCAACGTGAGGACAAACAGCCTGTAGATTGAAATGCCTACAACGGAAATGCAAATTAAAAAAGAAAGCAGTGATATTAGAATATACTTTGACTTGGATTTCAGTATGAACACAACATATTTCATGTTTTGTCTGGAAAAAACAACATTTAACAACATTTATTCATCATTAGGAATAAGTTCATTATGCAAAATGACATATAGACAAATAGTCAATGACATTTTTATACACAAATGTAATCTTAATTTCAGACAATATAGGTTCTGGTAACATTTTGGCTTCATAATTAAATAGAAATAATAAATAAAACTAAGCTGAAGAGCTAAGTGAGCCCTAGATATTGGAAAAAATACATATTTAAACCTTTTTCAGAGAGACAGAACTTTTAGAACAGTGTCATATTTTTTAAAATTGTTGCTGGACAGACATTTTGGTTAAAATATTATAACAGGGTAGAACTTTAACAGTGTGTGTAGCAGCATAACATTTAAACAACTTTTTCTTTAAAAAAAAAAGTAGGAGTGACAGTTGAAACTTCCCGAAAGGCGTAGAGTTTGTTCAATGAAATATTAGTCTTTTTGAAGAGGTGTGAAGATGAGTTCAAGGACACGTAGTAAACAAATAATAAAAGAAAAAAGATAAAGAATAACAAAAGTTTCACCTGATTTAAATAAAACTGAATACATACATCAAGTGTGCAAAATACAAAATAATCTTTTCTGTGTTTATGTGATGAAGACCTAAATACATAATTTAAGCCTTTTGTTATAAATAGCCTATGTGGCCCATTTTAGAGAAATTATGAATCCGTAAATCACTGTGTAACAGAAACGACACACACACACATATATATATATATATATAATTTTCCATTCAATTACAAAAGGCATTTGAGTGTAATGGTTGAATAGATGGATGGATCGTCATCGCAAAAACTGTATTTGTTTTAATTGTGTGAAATTTTGGATAAATATCAGTTTGTTAGCTAGGATATATCTTGTGTAAACTTTTATGGTGAATTTCTTTCATCTTATTGTAGAATGTATAATAGCCTCTGCTGATTCAGATCTATAAAAATATTGCTCCAGAAAGCTTTTCCTTTAGGTGATTTTTTTCATAGAATGTAGGCTCTTATTGCATTTAGTGTTTACAGTGTCAGTACCATTAATCATCAACAAAGAGTGGTTCTGTCCTGGCCGCTTCTTGTCATTGAACATGACTTGTCATCAATAACCTCCTTAGATGGCAGCTGGCGGAAAAGGGGCGGTTAATAACGGTTGATTGACATACGCTGGACCAATAGGAACGAAGGCTGTACTGGAGTGGGCGGGGTTTTCCTTGTACGGAAATCTCTTGTTTAAAATGTCTCCTTAACAACCGGAGTCAAACACCAGAAGTTTTCGTAGAACAAACGCTACGTAAGTAACTCACATTTGAAACACGCTAGATTTAGTAAACGTCAAGCGTTAACTGTACCTCGTAACTGTAGAACGGTATACTTCAAAGCAGTGGCTTTGGAAAAGAAAACATTAACCGGTAGCATCAGCTGTTTGCTACCAAACATGCTAAGCTAATTAGCAAGGTAGTGAAGCCGAGGTTGGCTCTCTAGCTAGTTACGGTCACTAACAGGACTAAACTTGCCTCCGGTTACACGCCAGTTGTAAGGGGTGATAGCTATATGTATTTCCGAAAGGGCAAACCAGCCTTTACGATGGACACTGCGACGAGATACTTTTTGTAGCGAGCTAGCATTGGCTAAGTGATGCTGCTAATGCTAACCTTGTCTTCAGCCGGGTTGTGTTACTGAGTGTTGTTGATCACAGGAGGTAACTACGCTTGCTCTGTAATATTACACTGCCCACACTCGTTGCATGAAATGCTTCTCTACTAAATGTTTTGGTGCTGCCCTAACCAGGCAGCCAGTTGTCTCGTGGACTACTCTTTGATATAGTGAAAATGTCCTTTTGCAGGAGTCGGGATGGCTGGGACTGGAGAGGGAAAGAAAGAAGAGGCCGATTACAAGAGACTCCACAGCTTTCCCCTCATCAGGGTGGGTTAGGACACAAGTGGGACAGTGCCTCTGGCCACTGGATAAGAACTAAATAACTGCAGTTGGATGCGGTCCATTATCCCGTGACACTGAGGAGCTGCATTTTGCTGACATTCCTTTGGCATTTAAGCTGCAAACAATTGGCCATACGTTCACGTGCAGCAATATCCACTGTTATTCTGAATATATTCAATATTCTGAATTTGATGTGTCATGTAATATGCATATACTGTAGTATTAAAAAAACAACAACAACAGTTTTGCATGTTTCATTTAGCATGTTTTACACAGTACTCCTCTGCTCAGTGTCACTAAATCCAAAATATCTAATATATAATGTCTGCTTTTTATCATCATACTACTAACTGCATTTGCAGCAGACGAGCTGTTCTCATGTCCAGCAGCGTTATCAGCCTCCCATCGTCATGTGATCTGTGTTTCAGGCGTGTTAAAATGTCGGGAGGTTCTTTTTGAAATGCTGCTAAAACACGTCTGTGGATAGAGATCATTTTCATTTGAAAATGGAAAAGGTATTAGTTAGGATATAGTCCCAGTTACATGCCAATAACAGAGAATATTTTCCAAAACATCAGCTTTGCAGGGACAGTAGAATCTGTTACAGTAACTCCTGCAGGTTAAAGTGGACTAACTGAACAGTTTTAGTGCTGAAAGACTCTAAAACCTTTCTACATCCCACATAGAACAAGTTGTGATACGTCAAGTATATTTAATATATTGCCCAGCCCTAACAATATGCCTGATTCTACTATGTTCATATTAAACTCTCAAGTTTCTTTTAAATATCTAAAGTCACAATATTACATTACTTTTGCTAACTCAAATGCTTTGTAAAGACAGTCATTTTCAACAGGAAAATGGAGCTAATCCTATGTGTTTGCCTACAGCACACAGACATGCCCGAGGAAATGAGGGTTGAGACAATGGAACTGTGTGTGACAGCCTGTGAGAAATTTGCAACTAACAATGAGGTATGTATTTGTATTTATGTGGTAGTTGAAGAAACAAACTTATGTCTGCAATTTGTGTCAAGATAACTGCAAGGGGATTGTTCTTTATATGGGTGGTGGGCAGCGTCTTCTTTATCTACAGGCTCACCTGGGCTTGAGGTCTGGGCCTGCAACCAACCAGGAGCCTATATATTTGCAGGGTTTATCCTCCCATTGTAACACTTAGGTCTCTGCCCACCTGCTGTTTTAACAGTACCATATCCGACTGAAAAGTGAGAGTTCTCTATCCCAAATGAATGCGTTGGCTTCTCGGTCCTCTGTCTGTTAAAAGGTTCAATATGGAAGATCTGCATGTGTCCGTGTGCTTACGTGAAGTTTGTGCTGGAGTCTGTTTTGTACTGGGAGCTGGTCATTTCTTGATGTTAGCCAATTCCATTACTAAGCTAACAATTCTCTCCGTCGTCTTTATCCATGATAACAGCCTGTACACTCTCTATGTAGAGGACTTGGGTTATTTTTTTTCTGCTCATTCCCGAGTTCTCCATTTCCTCTGTCCTGCTCCTCTACAGCTGCAACAGAGTGTAACACTAGGTACAGTTAGCTTAAAATACACCGAAGTCAAACAGCATCACAAACTCATCAATCGCAACAGAGTAAAGACCAGCACCTCCTGCATTCCCTTGAGGTAAAAATCACTATTTCAGGGAATTTTGTACAGAGCACTTCAGGGCTTCAGTTCCTCATTGGAACAGACTGTCTGAAGGGATATATTCAGTATACACTTGAACTGATATGGGTTTTTTTATGTGGCTAAATATGTGTTTGCTGCTGCCTACGTTCACACTTGTAGCCTTAGAGCTTATAGTTTTTGTGTTGTTACTGCTGTCTGTTTCTCTGTAAACATGTCGACATGTATGAAAGGTGCAGCCTCTCTCCAGTGTCACATACCACTACAGTAATTTCTTCTCCCATTTATGCAAGTTATTTTATTACATTTATACATACGAGTAAACTATGTGACTGACTAACATAATGTAGTCGTGTGGAAGTCGAGTGGAAGAGCCGCTGATGCTTGGGTGCTCCAGTTTTTAGATAATTACAGTGTTTAAAAAAATCCTGAACACAAAACTGATGAACTGTTTAACTAACTCCACAACACAACTACAGAGTTCACAGACTTTTCATGATTTCAGGTACTATTTTCTGACATGCATAATCCGTTTAGAAACAAATCTTGGGATTTGCTTTACATGGATTTAAATGTTAGTCGTAAATGTC
>JAPQRN010000001.1:20492868-20548190 GCA_037367275.1 Coranthus polyacanthus
ATTTGTGTTTTTATTTCAGAAATTCCAGAGGAAAGTGTATAGAATGCCAACATAAGTTTGTGTTGTCTGAATGTGCTGCTGGTATTTATAGAGAGATCAGCAGCATGTTCCCTGCCCACTCTGGAGGAAGATCATTAAATGGAACTTCTCAGACCTGTGGCAAAGATATTGCAAGGCCAGGTGTCAGTTCTGGACCTCCGGTGACTTTCCCACCTCTGTGCCCAGCGCCACCACCTCTCTCAGCAGCCTTGGTGTCCAGGCCCCTGTTCAGCCGGACGTCACTCCTGCACAGTGTGTCCTCTGAGAGCCCTCTATCAGTGGTGGAATTGCCTCGTCTGATTTCCCAAGTAGGACCTGGCAAAGCCATAGGTGATGCAAAATGGACAGAAGGACCTCGAATGATGGCCTCAGCATTAGGCACTGACATTCCTGTCAAAGCTGCACACAGGTATGTGGACTGATTGTAAATGATCAATTCGATGGTTGGCGACTAAGCCTTATAATGGTAGGGGAAAACCCTGCTACCAATACAGTTAAACTTGAAGCTGAAGTGGCTCAAAGACCTGAGAGGTTTATTTGTCAACATAACGTTTATGTCTCAAGCTATTCAGGGTGCTGCAAATACTGTAGTTGTATTCCAGTTGGATTGTTCGTTGCGCTCACTTTGTATTGTTTCAGTCCTACAGAGAAAGATGAATCAACAAAACAAGACAAGTCTAAAAGGATAAAAAAAGGGACCGATGGGAAAGCGAGTAAACCACATAAAGTTCCTCTCACTGGCAAAGATGTGGTGTACATCTTTACCATGAACAGAGATCAGGGAGAACTGGAGGTTTGTTATCTGAAAGAAGTGGACGGTGACTCCTACAGGTACACTGATATTTCACCCTAAGTTTCAGAATCTTGGGTTGCAGTCGAATAGTCAAAAAAATGACCTCGGAAAGATGCGAAGGATAATTCATCAGGACTTAGGAAAAGACAAGACGTGCAGGCTATGAAATGTGGACAACCGTGTTAAAAATATTACTTCATTACCAAGATTGGAATAGAAATTTAAAAAAAGGAATACAAGCGACCAATCTCTCACACTCTGTCGCTCTGTCCATCTCTCACATATTCCTGTCCACTCATATTGCTTAATATGAATCCTGTGTTAGACCAACAAATCTACTACTGTACATATCATTCTGAAGTCATTATATTCCATTAAAATCATCATCTGACATTTTAACCTACAAATGTTCTTTCTTCAGCCTGATTTGGCTGTATTTCTCTTCCTGCTTAAATCTAATAACCTTAGGGCATCTGTGACTGAAGCAGCTTAAAATGAATTAATAATAGTCCTAAAAGCTGCCACTACAACAATGCTCAAAATGCATTACAATATGAATTTGCGGAGGTTACGCTGCAACGTTAACTTCACATGATCACTTTACAACGGCAGTAGAGTAAATGTCATAGTTTGCATATGAATTTAATGTATTGTTGAAAGTTCAAAACCCAGAAGCATATTTGCAGGTTATGGTGTGAGAAGGAAAATGTGCACCCCGTCTGTCATGTTGATCGTTTGTCTTCCTGAACAGTCAGATTGGCTGATGTTGCCTCGGCAATCAACTATGGGACAACATTGTCTCCTTTCTTTTGGTGAAAGGTGATCCAGTGTAGCACTGAAGAACCTTTCCTTAGCATTTAGAGAATTTGAGCATCTCTTATGGCTGACTCACCGATGACTCATTTCATTCAGTTAGGAACCTTCCTTAGCAAAAAAGACTTATTCTACTGCAACGCTGGTGATGTTCTCATGTAAGGAACATTGTGCCATTTGCAGTTCAAGTACATGTGTTGTGATGCAGGTACTTGCTTTGTACAAAACAGTATATGTTTCCAACAAAAGCTGTGTGCTCCCCCGTCCTTCAGGCCATATGACTTGCAAGTTGTCCAGTCGAGTGAAGCTGGTTCAGAGCACTACATTTTCTCTCCTCACACTGTGCTACATGTGACACGGAGTGGTTATGGAGGGCTGATCACTCTGGCAGAGTGGTACAGGGAGTCTGTGTTATGGGCAGCTTTACAGAACATCTCCTTTTTCAGAGACTTCACACTGAGGAAAGCATTCACCTGGTAAGTAAAGTGTTTCCTCTGTACTTGGAATTCAGTTGTGGTGTGTTGGGCAGTAATTCAAGTTCTGTCTCACATCTGTTGCTGTTTAAGTCTTAGGTTTGTTTAAAGTTAAATAATTAATTGAGGTTAAAATCTTACTTGTAATCTCACTAATGAAAAAAACATTTTTAAAGCATCTAGATAAGGCTGGGCAATAAATGAAATTGATTAAATTAATCAAGTTTTTGCTTTTTAATCAATGTGAGAAATGGAAATGAGTCTTTCCTCTGGAGACGTTTCTTGTGTACTTACTTGTTTATTATTAAAATAAACAAAAGATGCACATTGACACCCTTGCATGAGCTGTTTTGGTATTGTTGTTGCTTGTTGATATTTCATATATTTACAGCATATAGATTTAAAAAAGAAAACTTATTTTTAATCATGTTTGGTCTTGAGTTCATGCAGAAGAAAAAGATGATCATCCCTAATACTAGATTTGTTTTTGCGTCATATCATCAAGCCCTACATCTGGACTACACTTAATTTAGTTGGATAACATGAAAGCTAAATTAGAATCTTTAGACATATTTTTGGTCGTGGTGTTGCTTCACTGCTAGAAGCTAACTTGTTCACTCTGTAATATATGTATATATGTATATACATACATATACATATGTATGTATATTTTCTGACCTTTTTTTGGCTCGTATTTTTTGTGGCAGGTGGCATCGAAATGTGCGCAAGATCTCCTTTCTGCGCAAGCGTCAGTGTCTTAAGGATATGCTGCTTCCAGCTGTACCTCAGTTTAGAAACGGCCTTCTGTTGTTCACCAGGTGAGTCATAGCCTCTTATTTTAACCATAAGTAAAGTAATAAGTAATGTCAGCTTGCAGGTGATGGTATGTAATTCTCTAGTGGGGTTTCAAACATATCACAAATTTTAACCAAATCTTTCAGAAAATTGGCAAAAGAAAATGAAAAGTAATAAACATTTCCATCCTCTTTATAATTTGACTACTGAAGGTCTAGTGTGTAAGACTTTAGGGGATTTAGGAAGATATAAACACAGAAATGGAATATAGACAGTGAGGGAGGAGGGATCCACAAAGGTCAGAACCCTGAACTCACATGACAACAGAGGGCAGTGTGTTTCTCTCTGTCTCTGACTCTTAGCGCTGCTGATAAATGTTAGCAAAGTCAGCAAAGCTGAAACATTAACATGAGTCATATACAGTGAATTGTAATGGAGAAGTAGTGATTTTTCTTGAAGTTATAAATAATATAGTGAGTATCATAAGCAGCAATATTCAGATCAACTGAGAAAGGATTTAAACTATTTTGAGTAGTTAAAAGGGCAGATACGACAGGAAATGACATCAGGGCCTGTATATTTATATTTAGTCTTTTGATTTGGACCTAGAGGAGAAAGCTGCAGAAGGAAGGTGTGCATTTTCAAATTCTGGCATTTTCCCCCTGATGTCAAGTCCTGGAGCTTTAACATTGTGTATAAATCCAGAAAAAAATGGAACCTGCAAGTCTTTAAGCTAGATGCAAGAAAAACTACAATGTTCCACAGGCTCCAAAGAGCTGAATAGAAATGCACCTAGTGGTCGCTCAGTTGTTTTTGTTTGGTGCAATCTTTTATTTTTTCTTAGATTTAATTAAACTTTGGATCTAACTTTTAATTTGTGATGCAGATGATCAACTTCAGCATTAAATATGTAGATAATGCTGTGTCTTCTGTAGTGTCATTGAAGAACTAAAAGGGACACACTGGCTACCTCAGGAGGAGTCTAAAACCTACACACTGTTGGAATTCAAGGACGTACTAGTAACAAAGAAGCAAGAGTGTCAACATGTATTGGGGAAGTTATCTCAGTATCGCACTGCTGTCCTGACTACGGTACCTCTTTCCCTTTTTTCCTCATATAATAAAAAAGTATAACAAACTAAAACCTGCATTACCTTTTCATGGTTACAGTTTCTGAGCATGTGGTATCTTTTCTGTCTCACCATTTTTATCTCTATTCAAACATTGTGGGAATGCTTCTGTGTTCTCAGGTGAAAGAGGACTGCTACAAGTCACACCATGAACTGCGGTGTCATATTGAATATGCCAAAAAGCCAAATAAATGCTATGAACCCATTCACCTCCATGTGGCTCACCAGCAGGAGTTGAAGAGAGAGTTAGCCTTGGTTGAAAACATCCTGCACAAACTGGGCTCCTTTGCTGGTCTTATTGATCAAATGATTGTGCAGAGTCTCATCACCCTCATCCACCAAGATGCCATTTCTTTCCTCAACAATGTTTTAAAGGTAACATCAGAGTATTTGTTTGGTGTTGACAGAGGTGGCAAAAGTATCCACATTCTGTAGAAGTACAGATACTTAAAAAAAGTAGGACTGATTCGACTCGTGTTGTTGCTAAGTAGCAGTGGTGCCTTTTTGTGTAACTCAAGCCTCAAAGTGGAATGACTTTGCCTATGCCTTTCATTGTTTTTTTTTGACAAATGACTGTTTAATGCTTCACAGAGGGAGACATCTCAGCAGAGCTGTCTCTTCCAAACTGAGCTGAGTTTCAGTGATGATGATCAGCTGACAGTAGACCCACCGCTACATCTTTTCCAAAAAGCTCTGAGTGACGCACTCCTGACTGCTAAGGACTCTATTATTCAGGTGATATACACACATACATATTTTATCTGTACTGGTGGAGTATCTTTGAGGCATGACAGCCACTGCACTACATTATATAATATACGTTTCAGTGGTGGGATAATAGTTTATTATCCGGTCTTATGAGATGTTTCTTCTGATAGATGTGTGACAACTGCGGTTTCTTCCTGGAAATCTCCACGAAGAAACCAGTCTTCAGCTCTGGCGTGTCTCAGGACATCAGTTGTATCGGACTTCCTACAGGTAACTGAAAATTGTCCAGTACTTCGCACAAATTTGTCATGTCCGTTAGGTAAGAATGAGCTGGCACTGAACAAGTGCTGAAGTGCACTCACAATTCAGTCTGTAATACTTTTTAGTACTGCATGGCAGCAAAGAAGAAAATGGATGTGGATGTACTTATATGTGTTTGTTCTTTCTGGGGCAATTTGTCATTTGTCTGAAATAACAAGTTGGGAATTGTTTTTTAAGTAAAAAATATTGTTTTGTTTTGCATTTTTCTACTGTTTGAGAATTGCTTATGGTTGTTTGACTGTATCAGTATCGGGGTTTTGTAAAATCTATTTCCCAGAGTATATCTCTTGAATTGTCTTGTTTTAAATTAAAGATGTGGCATGCGACATTTATCACCTGGTCTTTAATCACCGGCTGGGTTCTGGTTTTTGTCTGATAAGCGTCACACCCACAAGTCTCTGAAATGCGGAGAAAAGCCTCAAGCTGAAATGCGTCAGTTTTCTTTTTTGCTGCCATGCAGTATTAAAAAGTATTACAGACTGAGCTGTGAGTGCTGACAGCTTCATTCATAGTTTATGAGATATTTTTCTTGGGCCACACATCACACTCTTAAAGAATTATGAATCCAGCGTGCCGCATCTTTTGTTTGAGTCAGGTCTATTTGGTCCCATTAGACTCAGCTGTAAACCTTTAGTACTAGTGACTGTGTATATATGGTAAGATCAACCATAATGGTTTCCATCAGGGCTGATACCAATATTATTAACCATCAGGGAGGCTGTTAATTGATGCTTGGCTCTGATCTATATTTGCAATAAAAAAATGTGTCAAATTGTGGAACTGGACCATTATCAGCTAAAACAAAATGCTGATACTGATAATCATAGAAATGTGAATATCGAATTCAATGATTGGTCTTTGCAGATAATCAGTCTATCCCTAATATAAGCAATTGTTCAGCATTCAGTAAAAACATGCCCCATTCAGATGAAATCCATATATATTGTTTTCTGTCAGTAATTTAGTCCATTTAGGCCAAAGAAGGCTGCTAATCAGTCTCATAATCCATCATGTGTTTTCTGTCTTAGAGGAGACTAAGAGAAACGATGAGATGACTGGTCGCAGAACATGCTGTTCCTGGCAGTTACTCAGAGACAAATCGGCTCACTGGATGCTGCTCCAAAAGCAGACCTCACTGATGCAGCAGGTCCACAGGACGAAAGGCTGCTACTATCCACTGTGCAGACAACAGCTGGAATGGCAAATCAGCATCAGTGATGTTTCAAAGCAAGTTGAAGAAAAGAATGCAGAGATCATGCAGGCAAGACTTTCCCTTTAAAAGTGAAATACTAGAAGATGTCAGAGGATAATCGGTATACGCTTACCCCTTACTATAATACACTTTGTACTGTTTTCTGGACAGGAGGCTCAATCAGATATCCAGCAGTTGTATCAGACATACACGTGGCTGACGGACACCCATTTGTTCGTTAGTCAATGGAGTCAGGCCTCTTTAGAGTCCATGAAGGGTCAGCCTGTTGAACTGTATGAGCAGCGCATTCAAATGGTGCACAACTGGATTGAAAGAATCCACACAGTTCCCTCTTCAATTTCTACCACTAACCAGCTGTTTGTCATCCACTGCACCAATGTCAAGGACGATTTAGGTATGTTTCAACTACATTGAACTAATTCAATCTCAGCACCACTTTAAAATAAGGGTACCCTTACAAAGCCCTAAAGAAATCAACTAATTAGGTTTAAACAATGTATAGATAATTAATAAGTTGTTATACCATATCAGAAAACTAGGCCAATAGTGACCTGTCTTTCCAAATAGTGAGAACACATTTACATTAACTATTAAACCTCAGATCTCATTGGTTACTTCCTTTGTGTTCCATCAGCAGCATTTATATCTGCCAGCTTCATCTAAGATTTATTAATAAGAAACTATCATTTAACCACCATCAACATATCTTAATACTCATAATGTTTCATTTGGCATGTGAGAGGAGCATATCAAATGAAAAGATTCATTTACTAAAGCTTTGGCAGTATTGTGTTTTACACTTGGTTTCCTTTTGCCTGTTATAAATGATAGTAACTCATTAGGAAATGGTTTAACATGCTGATTAAGTAAGTTAAGCAATAGTGTTGATTGGTCTTAATATCAAAGCACCATTGCTTGATACCAGGACGGAGTAAAGGAACAGAGTCTTTCTGAAAAAAAAACCAACAAAAAAACCCCCCATAAAACAACACTGCTTATAGTTCCTCTGGTAACTTTATGATTTTTATTGTGTGTTCATCTGTGGCTGCTCTTTGGCTTTGTGTTTCCAGAACAACAGCTGAAGTTAATTGATGAGGCAGTGCTAAAGCATCTGGTTGAGCAAGTAAAGCTGCACTCAGAAAGCCTCGTATCAGACTTGGAGAGGACTACTGCTGAACTCAAGAAAGAACCCCAAGACTTACACACCTTCTCACAGTATGCTCCGAAGGTATCAAACCTTACAAACTTTTATAAAAAGGGAAAAGCGTAACATGAGAAAAACATATTCCTTGAAATGGAAGTACCACACATACCTTTACCCTGTTCATCTTAAGAAGGCCGATAGATGGAAGAGTCACGTCCAGGGTAGAGTCAGGTCCTTTTGGTAACACATTCAATTATTCATTTAGAGGGCTCTACCTGGTCAGAGCAAATGTGTTCTGAATTTCTATTCATTTGGGTATTTTAGAACTATGAATTATTTAGAAAATAAATAAATGTTTGATAAATAGTTAAAATAAATGCAGAGGCTAAATTTGTCTTCTCTTTGAAGGTGAGGGAGTCTGTGGAAATGTTGGCTGACACGCAGACACATTTGGAATATATTCACTGCCTGCAGGACATTATTTGCATGAAATACAGGAAGATGAATGAAGAGGAGCTGAGTTTGGAAGAAAAGGTCCGTAAGCACAAATGGGAAATTGATGCCATTAAAACCACATTGTAATCTGCAGATCTGTTTCATGGATTTTTTTCAGAACATTTTTGCAGTTTATTGATCATATCACATGTTTAACTTCATTGTGTTTGCCTTTGTCTGTGTTCTATCTTTAGATGCTGGGCTTGTGGTCGTGCTTTGTTCCCCTCTTGAAGGAAGCAGAAAGCATCGTGTGCCACCGTCTTCCTTCACAGGCTAATGCACTGGACACGATGTTCTCATTTTTAGTCTATGATCTTAAAAATACTGTGTCCAATGCTACATGCGGGCCCTACCTTGACCCAACTCAGAATGCTAAAGACGTGGTGTGCAAACTCAAAACTATGCACATACATTTGCAGACGCTTAAAACAAAGCTGGAAGAGCTCAGTAGGAAAAGTGACAACCTAAGAGGTGAGATGGTTTCCATTTAGAATCTAAATTATTTCTGGGCTTGAAAAAGTTACTTCTGAAGCTAAAGTATCTTTGAACTGAAAAAAATTATTGGCCACTGGTAGAGTAAATGTTAAAATAAAGAAGGAAAGAGATCTAAAGGAAAACAACATAAAAATAGTAACTAACACATTGTATTGGTTTTGCAACAACCATGGGAAAAACTGCCATGGATAATACTGAATATACAAAATCTTCTTAATAGCCCAAATTATAACAAATAATCTGATTCTGTCTCCCATTAGGGAATCCGACTGATATGAGCATTCTGACAACGGAAATTCAGAAAGTTGAAGCCCGCAAGGAGCTGTGGGAGCTGCTAGCTGTGTGCACAACATGGATACAAGAATGGGAACAGATGCTGTTCAGTGAGGTAACGTGTCAACTTGAACTCATTGTAATTACTGACAAAGTGATGCAAGATTTTTGTCAGGATGGACATTATTTGATGTGAGAATTGTTATCAAATGATCATAAAATGTACATTATTTACTTACATTATATACTTATTTATATTTACTTACATGGTCAGCAGCTTAAGCAGTTCTAACAAAACAGTTCTAAATAACATAGGGCATAAGCACTGTGTTTAAGCTTTTGTTGATTATAGCCCACACATCTCTGTATGGTTTTCTATCTATCTGTCAGTCCCCATTACATTTCAAATCAATTCTCTCTGCTATTTTAAGTCGGATTGAAGGTAGTAGGTAGTAGGTAGGTTGTTATAACTGAGATGCTGTTTCTATGAAGTGTCTGTATACCTACTATCATATAATCGGCTAAAAATTGGCATATTAAGATGGTCAGTCCCCATCATGTTTAAAATCCATTTGAACAGCTTATTCAGAAGGTAGTGCACAAGCTGCTCACATGAAATTTCTGTGCACACAGGATGATATATTTGGTTATATATGTTTAAAAGACATTTTCTCTGTTATTTTAAGTCAGACTGCATTAAAAATTGTTAGGTAGTTTGTTCTAGTGCAGATGTTGCATGCATTCAGTTTCTGGTTACATAGGATTATATATTTGGCTACATTACTGATGTAAGTAGAAAAAGAAGGACTAAAACCTTCTGCAGCAATTATAAAATAGTTATTATATTCCAATAGCCTCTGAATTCTACAGTTGCTACTAAACAGGTACCCTTACTTTAAAGTCTGTCACTAATTCTAGGTTTCTGTTAATTGAGAGAAGTGCATTATCGTACAATCATAATGGATGCATCTGATTGAATTTATGGTTGTTTGACATCAAAATGGTGAGCTATTGTCAGTGCCCATGCTCCTTGTTAAAGAGATTTTTCTTTAATCAAGCTGAGAGTCTACAGTTAGAGGGTTTGTGTACTGTACAGATTGATTGGGCTATATAAATATAACTCATTTGACTGTAACCACTGTAAGCCAAGAAACCAGCGTACTATTCCAGAGTGAAGATAGACTTTTTGTCTGTTTGCTGGCCTGTCTGTCAACCTTATGAGTGCATTCAAATGCTGACACTACTAATATTTTTTAATGTTTTCCGGTCAGGCTGTGGTGTCGCAAGCTCAAAGGAAAAATGCTGAGTGGAGGGAAAAAGCTCTATCTCTAACAAGCGCCATACCTTCCCATGATGCAGTGCTGCAGGAGATTCTAAGAATCCTGGAAAACCTGGGCTGTCAGCTTGCAGTCATGGCCAAGCTGTTGAGTCCTGAACTCAAACAAAAACACTGGAAGGCTATTCTCCAAGGTCAGAACCTCTGCTCATACTATATCCTTCTAATGCTCAGCAGTATTATGGCATTTTTCAAGATTCAGGTTTATGGTATCACAGTATATTGCTTTTTTTTCTTTTTGCATTGCTGGACCTTCATATAGGGTTGTAGCTTATTTTACTGTGAAAAGTTCAAAGAATAGAATATGAAACATGCTCATTTCATCATGTGTATAATGAAGGTTTTGATCCATGTTTGCTTGTCCCCACGTATATGTATTGCAACAGTAAAACAGAACTTAAAAATAAATAGATATGCCAACAACTTTAGCATTGCTTCCTTTTCAAAACGTTTATTAATTGTTTTAATGGTTGTGTTATAAAGTTAGAACCTTTTGTCAGAAGGGTACACAGTTACTAGGGGTCTCTTCTCCATACACTCTGCACAGCACTCTGTAGCACTCCTAGTGCTGAACGAGATATTATTTGCTGCCTGTTGAAGTGTAAAACCAATACAGTATATGGGTTCATCTGATATATCACGAAGCACTTTATCACACACAAGCTTTGTGAACACGACTATATCTAAAATGATCCAAATCTGTTCTTTGCTGCAGGCATGGACCTGGCGTATGTCCCAGAGAAGAAGCTAAATGTTGCTGATCTGATTTCTCAACAGCTTGAAATTCACCAGGAGCTGATCAACAAGGTGAGAGTAAGACATATTGAACATTTTATGGCAGTGCTACCAGAGGTGGGCGATACAGTAAAAATCTTCAATCAGGGTACATGTAATTTTATATGACAGCAACAATATATTCCACGATACAATAATTGTTCTGGAAATTAATATTAGAAATGGTTTAAAATAACCACACTTCATCCGTTTGGCTATTTTAAAACATACTGATGATTACGTTTTCTTTTATTTTAAAAACTCCATACAAACAATTCTTGTACTTTGTTATGTGTCACGTTCACTCTTCTCCAGGTTTGTTTGTGTTGCTTATTTCCTGCCTGCATCCGTGCCATGTGGAAGAAAGTGTCACAATTACCGAAAATAGTGTGATTTGCAACACGATATATATGATAAACATTTTTCTATCATCACAATATATACAGTATATTGTCATGTTGAACACCTACTAAAGTCATGAATCAAAAAGGATAAAAGTACTTTTTCAACACTTTTACTAACAGAACCTTTTTTCTGTCAGATATGCTGGGATGCAAAAGCAGAGTGTGACATGGAGGAGACCTTCCAAAATCTTCAAATGAAATGGGAAGCCAGTCTCTTACAGCTGGAAAAATTCACTGGTACCATTTCAAAAACCCAAACTGACAGTCAGCACTCCTGCGATCATGCTAGATGTATTGTAGTTGGTAAGAGTGATCTTTTTTTTTAATTTCTTCAATGTACACGTTGAGAAAACATTGACACTAAATATAAAAAACAGTCAACTAAATAACTTGCATTCCTTGATTACCTGCCTCCTTCCAAACACAAGTTACATAATGCTCTAGTACATATGATCACATTACCCTATTCAAAGTAGATGATTTCTTAATCAGGTCTGGAAATCCACCTTGCTGAGACTGAAAATGATTTGATGATTTTGTCCAATATGTTGAACTCACCACTTAGTGTTGAGTTCAGGCTTCAGATGGAAGATTGGGTGCAGCTACTGCAAGAACTTGGTAAGGAAGATAGTGAAAATAATGGTCCTATTTGGAATATTTGCCTCAAGTACAGAAACAGATGCATTTTCTTCTTTTCCTTTAAAATATTTATAGAGAAGCTCCTTCACTTATTCGAAAGATTCCAGCAGACATGGACCTTTTTGACCAAGGTGTTTTATGAAACTTCTACCAGTGTTTGGAGAATGGATCTGGTATGTTTAGTCAGACTCATCCCACTTCTGTCGTGCTTTAAAACTCTCAAATTTACAACTATGGTGAAAGTTTACATCTAATATGAATGTTTTTTCTTCTTTCACATAGTTGGAGCAGTTCCAACCAGTGGATGAGACTTTTAAAGAAATTACACTATCTATATCCAGTGACCCACACATATTGAATCATGTTCATTCCAAGAGGACTAATGGAAGACTCCATGGTGATAGTCTTTGCCAGATTCTCATCACTGGTCTCTCTACAATGGAAGCTGTTTCCAACCAGATGGTGGATCTCCTGGATTCCCTCTGTGACCGGTTTCCAAGGCTCAGGTTTTTGAGTGACAGGGAAATAAAGCTAATTTTTTCCTTGCACCCATCACCTGTCACAATGCTACCTTTTGTGTGCAAATTGTTTAAAGGAGTGCAAGAGCTTGTGGTAGACTGTGAAAAACCATCTGATGCGCAAGATCTAAAAAGTTGTGGAGCTACTTCTAATAGCCACGGACAGATGAAGGTTCTGGGTTTTTTTGGCAACCTGCAGGAGAATGTTACTTTTCTTTCTCCTTTGGAAACAAATCTGAGTCCCTTGGTTTGGTTTTGTGACTTTGAGAGGCAGTTAAAGTTGACCATGGTACAGCTCATGAAACAATGTGCTGTTCTGCAAAACCAGCTTGAACCCTCCAATGAAGTCTTCTCCTGTGATAAGAAAGTTGGAGATGTACTCATTTATAATGCTGATCAGAGGAAAAATGCTCTTTCTGTCCTGGATCTGCTGTCTGAATACCCTCTTCAGTGTCTGTTGGTGGCTGATGAGGCTGTATGGTGCAGATTCGTTCATCAAGCATTTCAAGTATCTAACCCTGTGAAACTGAGCGACATAAAAGCATACAACAGCGCAAAACTGAAAAACCTTGGCCGCTCTATCAGGGATGGAGTGATAATGGGCAAAAGTCAACCTCTTTCTAACTACATGATGATGTGTCTCCGTGCTTTAGTACAACTTACGATGAATCATGCACACCAGATATCACAACTCATGGAGGTCCAATGTGAGCTGGAGTCATCTTTTGAGTGGCTAAGTATGATGAAGTACCATCTGAATTCAGATGTCCAGAGGCTACAAGGCAGTGATTATTCAACATGTTACGTGGAAGTTTTGGGCCATCGACTACAATATGGTCATGAGTATGTTGCTCCAGAGGATTGGGTGATGGTGCATACTCCTTCCACAGATCGGGCAATACTGGGGATTCTCCTTGCTCTGACAAGCTACAGATGTGGGTTCATGAGTGGACCTTGTATGGCCGGAAAGAAAAATACTGTGCTCCAGTTAGGAAAAGCTCTGGGCCAACAAGTCATTACTATACAGTGCTGGCTGAGCATGAAACCTCGTGTTGTTCAGAACCTACTTTTGGGTGCCCTTCAGACTGGAGCGTGGCTACTGCTGGACTCTGTGGACTTATTAACACAAAGAGTCCTGTCATATCTAGGTCAACAACTAGAGGGTATTTACCAGAGCTTTTCAGAGTTAATGAAGAGGAACCAAAGACTGAATGAAAAGCCAGAGGACAGACCTGCTGATGGAGTCACAGGCAACCAAAACATTGTTCATTCAGAATGCCACATGGTTCTGGCAGGAAAAAGTGTTTCCGCTGCATTGAACTATGGCTGTGTTCTCATCTCATCGAGGGGACATGCATTTGAGCTTCCAGAGAGTCTGCAAACTGCAACCAGACCCATTGCGTTAACCCATCCAAATTACAGGATCATTGCAGAAGTAATGCTGACTTCCATTGGTTTCATGGAGGCTTTGTCTTTAAGTCACCGTCTGGTGTCTCTTATGAGACTGTCCAAGGATTCCCTCTGTCTGCCTGATCTCATCACTAAAGACCAGAGTTGCTATCTGGTCATCTTGCAAAATATCATCTCTGCCTCTGAAATTTACTTAAAGCAAAGTAGAAGGCAACAGGAAATCTCAAACCAGACTAAAAATTCAGTTAAGGTGCACACTGAATCAATCAAAAACGTGAATGCAGAAGTTGCTGAGGATAGAAAAGAAGCTGAAAAGCTTCCCAGGTTTATGTGTACTTCAAAGTTCTCAGTTATTCTGGGATTAATGGAAGAGACAGCAATTGTCAAAGCGATTCTTTCTGTCTTATTTCCTTTTATTTACAAGCACAAGAGAGCCTCACAGTTCTACAGACTTTTCAAGGACACATTTCCAATAGCATGCCAGTTCCCTTTTTTCAAACAGTATTGTGAAGAAGAAGAAAGGAGCCAAGTTAAAGATGCAGTTTCAGAAGAATTACAGAGGAAAGGGTTTCATCCTGAGGCAGATATTATTGACAATGCTCTTACAATCTACCAGGCCATGAAGTCATATCAAGCAGTTATACTTCTAGGCCATGCTGGTAGTGGAAAGACAACCTGTTCCTCTGCTTTAGCTGGAGCACTCAACGGTCTAGCTGCCAAGTCAGAGGAGAGAGTGTTTGATAATGACAGTAGAGAAATAGAGGCAACAAGCTGGAGCTTTGTCACCCCTGTGGTCTTATTTCCTAATGCCATGTCCCATGAGGAGTTATTTGGCCATTTCCATGAGGAGAGAGGTTGGCAAGATGGAGCTGTTGTAAAAATGCTGAGAGACTCAGTACGACATAAACACATACATTATGAAATGTGCAAGAAGAAGAGCAGTCAAACTCCAAATATGACGTGGCTGTTGATGGACGGGGAGCCTTTGGGGCAGCCTGGCTGGTTAGATTTCTTAACCACACTCTGCAATCCCAAAGACCCAGTATTGTGCCTTTCATCAGGTGAACGAATCGAGCCATCTCCATCACACCTGAAGCTCCTCATGGAGATCACAGACCTGAGCAATGCCAGCCCCTCTACAGTGACCCGCTGCAGCCTTGTTCACTTCACAGGGACTGATCTGTGGAAGGCTGTGTGGAAAACACAAATGGATGCTCTCTGTTGTCAATACACATTTGATGAGGAGACCTTGAAAATATGGAACCGCCTGGCTGAAGATCTTTTTGCCAGCACTCTCAGTTTGCTTAGGCAAAAGTCTCTGACCTCTGCGATCCATTCTACGGGAGAATCCATACATGGACTGCAAGAAATAACATCCTTTGTCCGGATACTACATGCCCTCCTACAGCATTTTGGAAAGGATGTTGAAAAAGCTGAAGAACTAAAACAAATACACAAAAGAGGTACAATCATTGGTCATGAACTTATATAACCCATTAACATAAAGCAAAGTTAATGATATTACTGCCTCTGTCACCAATTATCCCAGCAGATATTCCTCTAAATGGAACTAACACACCAGGCTCTGATTCCCAGACTAGACGTGATTTCCTTGCCAGGAACCTTTTTCTGGTGGCCTACAGTTGGGGATTTGGTGGACATCTGCATCCTGGGTAAGAGAATCTTGTAGCATTTTTTAGTTACAAATGAACTAGTTCAACAGTTCTTGTTGAGAACCGGTTCCAAATTTGAATTGGAATCATCAAACCCCTTTCGAATTAAGGGTTTCATGGTGGTTGAGTCAACTTCTGAAAAGAAGTCTATCTGTGGCCACACTGAAGCTACAGGATATGCAAACTAATTCACTCTCGAAGTGGTTATGGGATCAAATTCTGCAGGGGGTTGGAACAATGTCAACAGACAACAGCATTTCTAAACTGCAGCTTGGAAAAGATAACTGGATTGCTCATGAATATGTTGTCATATGTGCATGCGCAAAAAGAATCTCTTGCTGACTTGCTTGCAAACTCACTCAAAGCTGGTCACACAGGTTTTATTTTACTATTTTAAGTCATATAGCTGCAGCCATAGCCTATAGGTTTATGTTTATATTGAATAACCAAAGCTAATTTATGATATTGTGAAAACTGAGCTAATTACCAGGCAGCAGAGCCAAAGCTCAGTGTTTGGACACAATCAAGTGGTTGTGTTGATGCTGAAAACCTGTGTAGGCATACTATTTCCACACAGAAAACTGACAAGGAATCAATAAGGGAATCAATCAGACCAATAAGCAGAATTTATAATGGCATTGGTATCAGTAAAGATGTATGAATTCCCATCTCTATTCTTGGTATCAAAATATCTATCTATTTTCTGTTTTTACCTCAGTTACAAGCCACAGTTTGACTCCATTGCACGTCAAGTGCTGCTGAATGGCCGGTACCGAATAGTGGTTCCTGAAGAAGAAAGTGTGTTTGAACACTTTTTTAATATTGACAGCAATATATGTCCCAGGAACACACTTTTAACAAGTTGCATCAAACCCAAGGTAAGTCATGAGCCTTCTTTTTAGTCTTATGAAAATAAATATTGAGTTACTTGAACATTTTAACTGTTAAAATTGTTTTTACACAGTATGGGAAATATACCTATCTCCTGAATCTCATGTTGGAGGCAAACCAGCCAGTGTTGCTTGCAGGAGAGCCTGGTTCAGGAAAAACCACTCTGTGCAAGACTTTGCTGAGTTTTGACAGGCCATATGTAAGCCTACCAGCCAGTCCACTTCTAAGCGCCAGAGACCTGCACACCGTCCTGAATAACATCAGCTGCCAGAGGACCTGTACAGATGCAATGAGTCGTACCCCCAAAAAGTCACAAATGCTTTTGTATTTGGATGATTTGCATGAAGCTCCCTGTGGTGAGTATTTACTATAGAGAATGTGAGATATCACGCCATGCTGACGGGGCACCATCTCGTGAGGTACGTCCTCTATTACCTGTGCTTCTCCCAGCAGAATCTCTTTTCTTTCTCTTTTACCTTCTCCAGCTCTTCGTTTCTCCATCAAATTGGCTAATTTAACCATCTTTTTAGCAAAACAATAAGCAAGTAACCACTTAAATAAGGCATACCTCACAAGATGGCATCCCTGTCCCAACAAGCATGACATATCTTCATATTCTCTGTAGGGCAAAAAATATACTGTATGAAATTGAATATGATTTTACACTGCATGAAGAAGTGAATGTTTCAATCTTTGTTGTTGGCAGATGTTTTTGGGAAGACGTCAAAAGCTTTAGAAGCACTAAGACAGAGCATTTCTAAAGGAGGGATTCTAACATTTGATACCTACTACTTCAAGTTATTGAGTTCTGGAACCATCAGCTACATGGCTACCAGTTGTGTCTTTGGACTGGGCAATCACTGCAATGATGTGATATCCCCCCGACTCTCTCGCCTCTTCTCCATATTTGTGCTCCCCAGCCTATCTCTGGATGTCATACTGTCAATACATTCTCCTGGTCTCAAAGTCTGGCTCATGCCATTTATGGAGAATGTTGCAGAAATGGCATGTTGTATCATCACTGCAACTAAACGTCTGTACCTTGCAGTACGTGAACAATTCAAGCCCACTGTGCAGCGGCCCCATTTCATATTCTCCATTCATGACCTGGAGAAGGTGTTTCAGGGGATGTGTCTGTGGCAGCATAATGTCCCAAAGACACAGAACAAAGAATGTCCTATTTTTTCAGAACATGAACTGCCAGGCTTTCCTCCAGTAACAGTTCTCAGCATAGTAAAGCTGTGGATACATGAATGCATGCATACCTTTAGTGACAGATTGTGCACAGAAGACGAAAACAAAGCACTTGTGGAACTTATAGCCAAGATCGCAACAACACACTATGAGAGTATATTGACTGATGAAGCCCAGCCTGGAAGTCCAGACGACAAAACCAATGTTACTAGTCCTGCTATCACATCAGCCACACAAAATACAGCTGTCCAGAGTCCAAGTACACTGCATCAGCCACAAGAGCCAAAACCATCTGCCATATTAGACACGATAGAAGGCCAGAGTTTTCCTGAACTGTCCTTGCAGCCTGAAAACCCACAAGCAGCAAGCCTAAAAACTCACCCTCTTTATTTCCAAATTCTTCAGTATATGGAGGACATGGCCAAGGCTGTGTATGGCCCAGAGCTCTCTGAGGTCCTTAATTCAAGAGAAAAGAAACACAGTTTCAGCTGTGTCTCTTATGAGGAGCAATGCATTGATGTACTCGTAGAGCAGCTGTCTGCTTTCATAGAGGGGAAAAAAGAGGATAAGGAACATCACATTAATAACTTAAGCTTTACTTCTAAATATGCTGTATACAAACAGAGGGTACGTCAGCTGTTGCATATCTTCAGGGCTTTGCTGATACCTGGAGGTCACGGAGTGCTGATGGGCTCAGACAGAGGCACCGGCCGTAAAACCACTGTGCGTTTTGCTGCCTACCTTACAGGTTGTGAGTTGATGGAGGTGCATTCTGGCAATGAAAATAACTTACATGAAATCCTGAAGGATGCAGGGAATCAGAGTAGAGTGGATGGAGTTCATGTTATCATATTGGTCCATGAGGATATTAGCCATTCTGTCCGAGAAGAGCTGCTGGTAGCGATGGCCCACCGAACCTATCCAGGGCTCCACACTGATGAGGAGCTAACAAATGTCATTTCCAGAGTGACATCTGTTACAAATTCAAGAAGATACATTATGGATAGTTGGGTGTTTGAGAAGTAAGAAAAAATCTGTATCAAATTCCTGTATTCTCTAAGGGTCTGTGTCCACATAGTGCTTTTTCTGACAGAAAAGTGCCTGCAGGGAGCTGGGGGGTGCTGTGATCAAGCTTGTGCAGTGAGAAAAAAAAAATTGCTGCATGTATCTTTAGTTTCTATGACAACATATCATTCTTACATTTACCAATTGTAGAAATGTGTAGCCAATACACAGAATTATAAGAATTAACATTTCATCATGTGTCAAAAATGCACATCATATTTGCCAAATTCAATAGCACAAACTCAATTTGCACAAACATGGGACAACTCAAACCAAGCCTGCATAGCTATTTATAGTTATCTTCATTTCTAACAAAGCCTACACATGGCTAAACAATTTATTTCATAAATGCACCAAACATCACATTACTGGAATGTATATACGAAGTTAATACACTACATAACTATAAGCAACCTATATTGCAGAAAAGCCACCTTGCAGTAAAACAAAGAGGGGCTCCAGACTCAATATGCTTTTTCTTTCTGGTCAAAACTGACTTTAAAGGTTGTAGGGTGATAAAAGCACAGTTGTTGTGATCATTTCTAAACTCTGGATAGATGGACAAATTTCTCCAACATTATGCTTGTTACCAGGGTGATGAGTACTGGCCATGCTAATTGGCTTCCTGGAAACGAGCACCAGTGACAACAGTATTTTTCTGAAAACTTCAGAGATTTTCAGTGAGAGAAACAAAAGTGCTTGGAGCAGCTCAGAAAAAAATGGTGGCCAATGAGGGGCGGTCAAATAAGCTATGTCTTCATGGAGAACAATAAGAAAAAGACACTGTTGCTCAAAAACCTATGGCTACGTGGACACAGGCCCTAACAGTAATATGTACTATGTACTGTATAGTGATAATGACTTGTAGGGATGCACTTACAGAAAAAAAACATCTGACTATATTTTCTTTCTATTTCTCTTCACAAAGGTATTTAGGCCACATCCACAAAAATGTGCATGTCTTCTTGTTGCTGCCATTCACTGCGTCAGACAGCAGCAAAACACCTGCAAATACTTCACCTCCTGGATTCAATGTAAGTACTTCATGATGTTTTTCCTCTGAATTATCAAAGTTCATTGAAACCTTGTGTCTGTGTTACATAAGAGGAAACAAAACACGCACTACTTACTAAATGTCTATAAAAATATTTATTTCTTTGCAGGTCAGCTAGATTTAAGAATTGTTTAAATGCTAAATGTGATCAGGTCAGAATAAGTATAACTATAGTTAAATGCACAACTTCATCATTTGACTATAAACCATGTGGATTACATTGTGATGTAATGTTTGAGTTGAATGGTGTTCTCTATACTAAATACAGGTTGCATTTTAAGTACATTACATTTGAAATACATATACAATACTTAAATAGTAAGCCTAAATGGATAACTTTTGACCCTTTATACAGGCACAAATGATGAAGGCCCTGAGCCTGAGCTGTTGTGTGGAGATGTACCAGCCTTGGTCCTACCATTCTTTAGTGGATGTTGCCCTTCAATGCCTCAAAAGCAGTCCCTGTGAAAGTGAGTCAGACAACCAACGTTAGTTTAAACACATATACCAGCGGTTTATATACCAGTGTACAAGCTATTTCATTTTGTTTTCCTTCAACAGTGACAGAAGGCTCAGAGGGCAGCTTGTCTGTGGCCATGGCTCAGATCCATCAGTCTGCATGTCAGTATGGTTCTGCACTTCTAACATCCCAGCCTTTCAGCCCCCAGACCTATCTGGAGTTCACTGCCCACTTTTGTTACCTCTGTAACCACCTGCACAGAAAAGAGCTGGAAAAAGCCAACAGGTAGAATTTTTATTCATTGCTCCTTTCACAGAAAAAAAGTGTCTGAGCAAAAATGTTTTACTGAATGAAGCTTTAATTTCATTTTGATTGGCTTGTGATCAGATTATCAAACCATATGAAAATATGAGAATATCAATGAATTTAGAAACAGCAAAGCACAGTCGAATGTCAGGCAATTTCTAATGATTCCTCAAACAGCTTAGATGAACACACATTACATTTACATGCACACTAATATTTCACCAATATTCAGAATTTTATAGGAGCCACGTAAACAGCAACATCCATTTGGGAATTCTAAATCAGACTTCTTTCTGAATTGCGCTTTTACTGATTGAGACTCGTGGGATATGTTGATACTGTTCTTGTTTTAGGAGGTTTCTTTTGACGCATATAGAACACATTCAGAATATGTGTTTAGGATTTTACTGCAGGTTGTGACACACAGCTCTCTACTGCAGGTGGAGTCGAGAGATGTTTGAACATCCGCCACCAGTGCAAAACTGTAAAAAAAATATATTTTTAATTGCAGTATGCAGAGCTGCGTGTAAACAAGAATGTTCATTTTCACTAGCCATGGAAACAGCTTATTCGCAATATTGCCTTTTTCAGAATGAGGTGATAAACCTGAATACATTATGTGTGAAAACATAGTCATAGTAGTAACCAAATGTAGTGTAGTGGCTGTTTTATTTCACTGCAGGAGACTGTACAGCTCTAAATAATATGTTCTTTAGTATTGTGTCTTTTTGAAACACATACACATTCTGAACCATGTTTCATTTTTTCAGAATTGGCACTGTATTAACACACTTGGATGTGATGAACCGCACAGCCCTGCAGTACAAACAGGACTTAATAAGACTGCAAGAGAAGGTTGCTGAGACACAGCAGGTATAGTGTAATATCAGCATGTGCAAATCAAGTGGGATCAATATTGTATAAGGTTGCAACAGTATTGACTGCAACAATTTTTGTGCAAGACCTTCGTATTTTTACCACAGTCAAACATAATTCTAATAGCCTTCTAAACTATGTATTCAATCCATTTGGGCTTATAGAAGTGAAAGAATGCAAGTTACGCCGAAAGATAACTCTGTATAATTTAAATTCAGAAAATCATAAAGAGTAACATTTAATTTTTCAAATATATTTATTTAAAGTTTTTTCAATTATTTTATTATTTTTTAAATATTTTTTTCTGATGTTTTACTTTTACTTTATTTGATCATTTTTATTTTGCATCATTGCTCGCCTTCCCAACATCAAGACTGTTTTTAACCTAAATGGATGAACAATGAGACATAGAAAAGACAAACCCCTGGCGTAACAATGGGTACATATCACACGACGCAAAATACATAACAAGACGAAAATGTCATTAAAGACAAAAACAATGTGAACAATGTCAGATGTAAAGGGATACTTTTTATTTTTATACTTTTTTATACATTTTAAAGCCTGTACTTACATATACTTACATACTTTTACTGCCATAAAGATGCTCAATCAATATATTATATTTTATTTTTTTGTTTTTTATGAGAACAAAATAGACAGACTAAATTACAACAAGCCCATCAAAAGTAGGATGCTTCATATGTAGAGAAAAAAGTGTTTTATGCAACCCAATGTAATATTCCTGCATTTCTTTAAAAGTTCAGGTTTTTAAGTTCCATATTTGGCATAAGGAACTTAAAAATCTGAACTTTTAAAGTGTTTAGAATCAGTACTTCTATAACATTTTTATATTTAATACCTACCCAATAACAATATTTTTTGTGTCATATTCACTTCCTCTCTGTTTTGCAGCATGAGAAAGAGCTTCTCCGAGATGTAAATTATTACAGGAAACTGCTGGAGGAAGCACAGCAGAAATGTGTTCTACAGGAGGAGAAGCTGTGTCAGCTCGAGGAGCAGATTAGTAATGCTGAGAAACAGGTGGGCAAGTTTTTAAATTTTTAACAAAAACTATAGATGCATTCATATAATTAATAAAATATTACTGTGATAAAGTCAGATAGTGGGTAGTCAAATCTCTTCGCACATCTAAGAACATTTCAGTGTCACAGAAAATTCACTTAATGTTTCAATCCTGATTTCTAGATCAGACCTGTGTTCCAGTCGCGCCTGAAGATTCTTATGTGTCTGGATCCATCTGATGTGGAGGAAGTACGTCACTACAGAGATCCTCCTGAAGGGGTGGTGAAGGTCATGGATGCAGTTTGTCTGCTGTTCCGTCGTCCACTGGGCTGGGAGAGCGCTAAGCAGCTACTTGGACAATCCAACTTGTTTGAGGTATGTTAAAAAATATTTTGGAGCAACATTTTTAAATCCACAAAACATGCAACTTACTGTCCTTCTTTTGCAGTGTACATATTGTCATATCACACAGCCCTACTGTTGGAAATGACATTACATTACAATCCCCAGCCCTAATTCAGAGATTGTGAAATGTTCCATTAGGGTGATGGAGGAGATGTTGTTTTGACAGTTATCAAGTTAACTGCAGTTGGGTATTTGTGTTACGTGGTACAACACATTTGGCGAAGGTCTCTTCAGAAATATTTCTCTCTGTCCCAGGAGTTGGAGTTTTTCAACCGCTACAGCCTGACAAAGGAACAGCTGCAACAGCTTGGCCAGATTGTCCACAGTCCCCAGTTTGTGCCAGAGTCTGTGCGAGAGGTCAGTAAGGCCTGCGAGTCCTTGTGCCGATGGGTGCAGGCTGTGTACGAGTGCTGCTCTTTGCAACACCGACTGTTAGTTAAGCAGCAGTTGTACACACGGGCTGCAGAGGCACAAAGGCAACTACAGCTGGTCAGGGAACAAAAGGACGATGCACACAGTTCTCTGGAAAACGTTAAGCTTCAGCTGCAGTCATTACGAAAGGATCTGGAGGAGCAGCTGTTGGAGCTACATGAGGCTGAACGCCTGGACGGAGAAGCTGCTGCTGCTGCAGGGCAGATGGAGAAATATGTTAGAATGTGGAAGGATGCTGCTCAGGTAACACAGACGTTCAGATATACAGGATATGACTTTGTGACTGTGACTTTAAGTTACAGCTCAATTATAACATGGTAATAGTGGGGTAATAGTTTGGTATTAAAGAGGTAAGTATTAAGTAATACCATGTCATTTCCAATGTTAGTAACAGTGGGTATATGAGGGTAATATTAGAATAAAATGTACAGTATGTAATAGTGTTATAAGGAGCCAGAAACAATGGTTAATAATGGGGAAACACATATAAAGATAGCAGCGAGGATGTTTCAATGTAATACTGAACAAATGATGTGTTTAATGCTGTGACTGTTTTCTGTGTAATAACCATGAATCAGGGCCACAAACTGCCAAACTACCTGTTTCATTTAATTTCTTGGTAATGTTAGATTAAACCAAACATCAAGACACAAGAGGACCAATCAGGCTTTGCATCGATGGAGATGAGAAAATGTCATCCAATGTGATGTTTATAAAAAACAAATCAGATGGTTGTTATAGAGAAATAACCACAAGTGTCTCTAGGTAACAAGTCACAGCATTAAACATTATTTGTACAGTATTACATTGAAACGAAAGGGAATGTAATATTTACACTGAAACATCCTTGTTGCTATCTTTATATCTGTTTACCCATTATTAACTTCTGTTACTCGCCCCTCATTTCTCTGTTAAACCTGTCAACTATTACCAAGATATAGCCACTGTTAATGCCGAGCTATTACATGGCTATTAACTTGGTATTTATTATTTATTATTATCAATAATTATTACATGGTATTACTTAACATTTACCTTTTTATTATAACTAGAACTATTACCATATTATTATCAAGCTGTAATGTAAAGTGCTATCGATTTGGTAAATATGCATCACTGGTGCATGTTGTTGAATTTGAGTAATTCTGCTTTTCTGATTTGTCCTCAGAAGGCAGTGTTGAGTTGCCAGACCTCACCTGGAGATTCCCTTATCCTGGCTGCAATAATCTCATATTCAGGTCCTTTTATGCCTGATATCCGCACAGAACTGCTGAGCAAATGGAGGGCCCTTTGTCAGACAGGAAGCATCGACGTCAACCCTAATGACCCCAGAGCATCCCTTTTTACACACTCTGATGCTGCAGCTTCTCACCCACATCCTGGTTTTCCCATTGCTGTGTGTGAGAAGCTGCAGCTGCCGCTGGGCTCAGCATTAGATTTGTCTGAGTGGCAGCTCCAGGATGCTAGGCCGTCCAGACTGCTGGTGAAGCTGCTTCTGTGGGGTTGCACACAGACCTGGGTTCAACACTGGCCTTTACTGGCAGGTTCCCAGCAGCACTTACAAATGAGCTGCATCATCCCAGGTATGTCCATATATGTTCAAAATACCTTGGATATACGCCGTTGTTGCATTCCAGTAGGGATTGGACTTGATAAGATTTTATTGATACCAATGTCTTTATCAATTCTGCTTATCCAGGGTTAGGAAATTCAAAGGTACAATATTTGTGCAGATCTGACATTTTACATCAAAGCACAGCAATGATGTTAAGAAATAAATCAGACAATGTAGAGGCAGTCTTTTTGTCTCTTTTTGTAATTGCATCACATTATGTTGCTGATGGTAACGATAAAGGCAGGCTACCACAAATAATAGCAGCTAACTTAACAGAAAACAATGACTTGTGTCCATTGTAAAGGTATCTGCATTCTGTACTTCACACACTTCTTTGTTCTGTTGAAAATACTGTAACTAAAAGCCTTGGTTGGTCGTTGAGGGCCACAGGCTATTGTAGACTATAGCTCACATAAGATCTGTATTGTACATGAAACTGAAAAGCTTTCAAAGTCTCACATTATATGTTTGCACTATAGGAGAGAATGCAAAGGATGAGAAGGAGGCAGAGTATGACATGATTATTTGTGCGGATAATCCAGAGCTGCTGGACAAGCTGGACCAGGCTGCTGAGAGAGGTGAAGAGAAGGCTGTTGGTTCTTTATCATGTAATCATTAAATCTGTGTCTTATATGCATTTTTACCCTATTGATTTTCAGGTTTAAGAGTCCTGGTAACTCATGTGGAACGTGCAGTCCCCAGTCCACAGTTTCTGGCCAGATTGTCACGTCCTGCTGAATGTGGCCTCTCAGGGTTAAAGCAGTCTTTTCAGCCAACCCACTCCAAGTTCTCCCTCTTCTTCTCCACTCATCTGCCTGTTCCATTGCTAAGTAGTGGTAAGAGGAACAGTATTTCTTGGATTGGCTTAAGTTGGAATTGATAAAGAGGTGACAGTTGTGACATAAGGTAATTTGGGACCAAACTACCCACTGGGAAGTGCTCTTGAGAACTGCAGACATTCAAGGGCTTTTTTCTGCTTCCATTCACACTGCCAGGAGCTAAATGTGTATGAAAAGTCACAAAAATGTGAAAACCCATCAGAAGTGGTGAAAAATTGGATATTTCTAAGTCTCGCACATGGAAATGAAAAAATGGCTCGGTAGCGCCCCTAAAGACCACTGTGCTCCTGGCTACTTTGACCAATTGGCATGAAAATTGTTACACACGTATCTACAGAGATCTACAAAAAAGGTTTGGGTCCAAAATGCCAGACCAATAGGAATTCACTTCGTGTACAGTGAGAACTGGCTAAAATGAAACCTTCTTCAATCACCTTCATGTTGACACCATTTAATCCTTAGGGTGAGAGGGTCACATATTAAAATCTGAGCAGACTCACCCATTGCATTGTGGAGATACTGACCATGACATTTGGGGACCCTGACATCCAGCCTCTCTGTGTGGAGTTTGCATGTTCTCCCCGTTCTCTCCAAGTAAAAACATGCACCTTAACCTTAACCAGGTTAGCAGGTTAATTGGTCACTCTAAATTGCCCATAGGCATGAATGGTTGTTTGTCCCCTATATGTCAGCCCTGCGATTAACGGGCAACATGTCCAGGGTGTACCCTGCCTTGATGAGATCAACTGGGATCGGCTACAGAAAATGAATGAATATTTTGTGACAATACCTACCCTGAACTAGTAGCTAAAAAGACCCTTAAAATGGCATTGTAAGAACTACAGTAGTCTTCATTTCCTGCAGTGCACACACAAACCAAAAGGGATGTTTTCTCCAACAGTTCAAAGAACTATGAAAAATTTCCTCCAGTGCAAAGGCATCTATACATGCTGTAGTATAAATAATGGACTGCTGTATGCTATGATGTTTCATTCTGCTTATAGAGAGTTTATTCCTGACATGACATACCTGAAAATAGAATAAACTGGACACTCACTTTGGAAAGCAGGGGCTCACCAGATATCCAATGTTTTTTTTTCCTCAGAGATCCATCCATCCATCTTACCCAAGGTAAATGTGGTTGACCTCTCTCTAAGCACTGAAGAGATCCAGGAGCTGCTGCTGACACAGCTGTTGCAGTCCGAGTGTAAAGAGCTGCTGATTCAACACTCACGATTCCAGAATGACAAGCAGTGGCTGCGTGAGAAACTGATCACAGAGGAGGTGATGAAACCAGCGTTCAGCATCATAGCAACATATGTTGTCAGTAGTTTTGTAACTTTGTGAAGTGGAAGGAAAAAAGCCCAAAGTGTGGGACATCTTGGGCTTTTTTCCTCCTAATGATTAAAAGATCTGATAGGACAATGTGCCACTGGTGTCTCAGATACCACTCGTCCATTGTCAATGTTTTACCACAAATTTGGCTTTGCTAATTTTGTTTTGGTCGATAATCATTTGCTTGAGAGACTGTATACCTGAGTTTAACAATACAAAGCTCAGTTCTATGTAATTTTAATTCATTTCAGTTTTCACTTAGTATTCATATTTTTAAGTTAGTCAGTTAGTCAGTTAACAATATTATTATTTCACTGCAGTATTGTGTACATCAATTGACTGCACACAATCTTGTCTTAGGATGCCCTGATAGACTACATCCTGCATTCGAACACTGCTCTTTTGGAGGATTCCAATTTTCTCCCCCGCGTTGCTGTTTGTCAAGAGGCAACAGAGAAACTTGAAGCTGAGCTAGAGCAGCTGAGTGAAGAGCTGGAGAGCCGTGAGTCTGCTCTACTGGCTGCTCCAAGACAAGTGATGAGGGTGGCCGCTGCCCTCTACCAGGCTCTACAGGAGGTGCAGCGTCTGTCTCCCAGCTACTACTTCTCCCTTGAGACCTTTATGACAGTGATGGAGGAGGCCTTCAGCATGAAGGGCAAGCTGTTAGTGTCATATACCAAGGTACCCACAGGCTTAATACAAGAGATCATAAACAGGATGGTAGGCCATGTGCTGATGCAGTACAGGCCTTGTCTGTTCCAGAGCCATGTTACTGTTCTGAAGCTGCTGGTGTGTGTAGCTCTGCTGCAGCACAGTCAGTTCTGCTCTGAGGCTGAGAGGAAGGCCTTTCTTCGCGGTCTTGTGGACACAACTCATCCTATCACCAAAGTGAAATCCTCCTCCAGTGTGCTTCCCAGCTGGATATCCCCACATATCCATCCAGAGCTTCTGTGCTTGGACCAGATCCCGGCATTCAGAGGACTGATCGACTCAATCAGCAGATCCCCACAGCAGTGGCACGAGTACCTGCGCTTTCCTTCCTCCACAGTCGCAGGGGTTGTTCCATGTCGCTCCCACTCCCATCTGTCATTGCTACAGCGGGCTCTCCTCTGGAAGACCATGCTTCCTCATTGCCTCAAGGGATTAGCTGAGGTTCTGGCTACCTGTCATCTCTGCTTCTCTGGACACGCAGCGTGGCATCAGGCCCCTCACACTGGGCACCCAGAAGCCCTCACTCAGTTGCTATTCAGACATGAGGGTCCCATCATTCTTACACTGCCCAGTCCCTGTGGAGATAAATGGACAAGCATTCAACCTCTTCACTTAATAAAATTGTTGGCCCACTGTGTAGCAAAAGCCAAAAAGGTAAAAGTCTCAGAACAGTCCCAAATGTGTATTACATGATCTAAAGTTGGAAGAAAATATGTAAAACAATCTGTGTGAAATTTGGTGTAGTTGCACACTTGTCTGCTGTTCTGGCAGAGGTGGGAAATAACTAAGTACAAATATTTCATTATTAAACTTAATTAGAGTTTTCAGGTATCTGTACTTTACTTGAGTATTTATTTTTCTGACAACTTTTCATTGTTGCTGCCTACATTTTAACACAAATATCTATACTTTCTGCTCCTTTCATTTTTAAAACAGGCTTGTTACTTTAGTTTTAATCAGCAGTTGTTTTAATTTTGCATCATTGCATCATTACATCAGCCTTCCCAACATCAAGACTGATTTCAATTGAAATTGATGGGACAAAAACGCATAGAAAAGACCCCTTGGTGTATCCTCTGCTGCCTGGACTGGTGGTTTTCCACATCCTAACATTAGCTTATGTAAACCATATATTTATCTTATTTTAACCACATTGTGCACAAATCATTTTATATATTTGTGAATCTTATTTTTCAGTTTTAGATTGTGTAATACACATTTGTGACTACTTTGAGAATATTTTCTCTCATGCATTTGTAGTTTAAATAATAGCTGTGAACAACACACGTAATACTTGATGTTTTCCTAAATGACTTTTTTAGGTTCAGGTGAAAGTTATTTCCCTTGGAGCTCTGTGTGACGGAGTGGTCATCCTCTCATCTCTGAAAAAAGCTGCGAATGATGGCCACTGGTTAGTTTTTAATGACTGTCACCTTCTGGAACAATGGGACGATGAAGTGGTGGGTCACCTCAACAGGATTATATCCACTTCTAAAGGTAGGTTTTCTATCTAGAACCAATGTAAGCTTAGGGTGATCAGGTATCCCACTTCATGAGGGACTTATTCATGATGATAAGCAAATGTTGAAGTAGCTACACTTTTCATATTTCTTTGTATTTTTATTCATTTATCTCACTGACCTACATAAAGGCAATACAGGGACATCATGCACCGAAGATCTGATTGAGCCAAGCTTCCGACTGTGGTTTATAACTCAGGAGAATGCATCACACTCTATACCTGGTAGGTGTTTATCCTACAATCATTGCACAATCCATGCCATTATTTATTTTAAGGTCAGTCAACATTGCTACAGTTAAAAAGGAGAGGAGCTGGTTTTTCCCTTCATCCACTGCTAAGTGCTGAAGTAAAAAAAAAAGAATAAAACAAAATAGTGTCATTTGGGGCCATTACCGTTCCTCATCAATGTGCAGACAGAGAATAAATTACAGCCATTTTCCCATTAAGGTAATCTCACTATTTTAGTAATTTCATTTTTTCTCTCAAGATTGTCTGTTTTTTTTAATTATTGTCGCATTAAAAACATTGATTAAGTTGAAAAAGTAACTTTCTTTGACTTGCGTTTGCTGAGTTTCTGAAAGTGATCATGAGATGTATATAACTTGTGTTTTTACACTGACAGTCGGGGTGCGAATGCGTGCCCTGTCTTTGGTCTGTGACTCTTCGTGGAACCTTAAGGATGAGCTGAGCTGCTCGTTTCGACAGGTGGCATCCATCATTCAGCCCCTGTCACTGTCAGCAGACGGCACAGAGCTCCTCCTCCGCTGTGCCATCTTCCACTCTGTCTTACTGCAGAGACAGACCTACAAATACTTAGCCCAAGGCAAACTCTACCACTGGTGAGAAAAACACACATTTTATTAAGTGCTGATAATGTAACAGTTTTTTTTTTTTACACACTCGATGCATTTAACAAATTAAACACCTCTGTTTGATAAAATGTACAGATAAAATACAAAATTCCTTCACAAAATGTATATATTTGCTTTTTCACATCTATATGGATGAAAATCAAATATACAAATACATAGTATAATATTTCAAACCCACATGAATATTTAAAATGATGGATATGTAATCATGCCTGAGCTGAGTGCTGTATGTGTGTGTTTGTGTTTTGCAGGAGTCAAGCAGACCTCCTGGCTTTAGTAGATGCATATAATCGTATTCCCAGTGTCTTCCATGATAAGTCTAAGGCTTTGCAGTATATAGCAGGTAAGGTAGCATTAACAGATAATACTGTAGGACTGGATAATCTGACCAACAGATCACAGATCCATGAACTGAATCACAATTTTTTCTCACCTTTTCTAAAATGTAGGTGAGTTACAATCAAACTCTCCACACATCTGGGACAGCTACAGTGTTTCCCGTTAATAACCAAGACTTGGACTTCATGTCATAGTCTAATTATCCTACCACAGTTTCATAATGAACCAAAAATATCTTTCACTTTTTATAATAATATGAAAGATCTCTAATGTTGTGTCTTGTGCTGTTGCTTTGGCAAAGTAAGTGTATAAAACCAGGATTACTGCACATTGGACACCTACATCCACTCACTGCATTACTGTAATTCTTGGCTTTCTGAAGTTCTCATTTTGTCAGACGTTATTTCCTCAGTGACAGCAAAACAACATATCACAGAATCTCCTGCAGGTTAAACAGTAACTAAACCCCAGAGTTCTGGTGAAGTGCCTCTACTCTGGAAATTCCAAAAATGCCTTGTGAAAAATTTAGAAATATTTTGGATAGTTGTTATTTATATATTTAATGATGCAATCTGTAAATCTGAAAAACAGATCATATGGAAGATTAAGATTGTCCACAATCTAAGGTCATTAGATCAGCCAGCCCTATGTACACCTACACCTGAACCTGGTTCTTTTTTTTATTCCTAGTCAATCTGGTGTATGGAGGGCATGTACGAGACTCTGCAGATTTGGAGGTGATCGAGAGTGTGGCCAAAACCTGCCTCAGCGCAGAGTCACCTGTTTGTGGAAGTGGACCACACATCATCTCAAATATTTTCAGCAATCTCAGCCATTTTGGTAAGTGATCAACTTTCTGCTAATACCTTGCATAGTGTTTGTCTTACAAAGTCATTGATTGGCTGTGTTAGCAGGATATGGATCCTGCAGACATTTTCTGCTTACTCTGCTTTTCAGATATGTAGCTAAAGACTTTATGTAGAACGAGTGACATGACTACAGCATTTTGCCAACATTCCTTCAAATACAAACATGAGATTTTAAGGAGTGTGTAAGATTTTGTGTCTGCTTTTGCTTATCTGATATTCTCTGTAAAAAAGAACCAGGGGTGGCAAAAGTAAACACATTCTTTACTCCAGTAGAAGTCCAGACAGTTCTCAGATACAGATACTCTTTTACATAGTTTTTGACCTTTTCATCTTATCAGATTGCAGTCATTTTCTTTATTTAGATTTGGTTTCATTGTTGCATGAGGAAAGAAAATGAACACAATAGTCTTGAAGGCACGAAGTGATGCAAAATGAAATTAATCAATAGTTCTCCTCAACTGCATTAAAACTAAAGTAACAATCCTGTTTTGAAAATGTAAGGAGTAGAAAGTACAGATGTTTGTGTTAAAATGTATGGAATAAAAGGAAAAGTTGTTAGAAAAAGAAATACTAGAATAAAGATATCAGAA
The DNA here is from genome assembly GCA_037367275.1 of Coranthus polyacanthus. NCBI lineage: Eukaryota > Metazoa > Chordata > Actinopteri > Kurtiformes > Apogonidae > Coranthus > Coranthus polyacanthus. The sequence continues at coordinate 20,524,716 of JAPQRN010000001.1, forward strand.
AACTCCACTTAAGTATAGTGACAAAGAATGTGTTCTTTGTTACTTCCCACCTCTGAAAACAACATATTGATTGTGTTTCATGTGCTTAGATTTGTCAGTGCTGCTGCAGGATTTGGAGCAGGGTCTTCAGGATCCAGCAGACACCGGTGACTCCTTCATGCTCGGCTTCAGTGCGAATGTGGCAACAGAGATGATCAAGATCAATAGCCGCAACCTAAACATACTACTACAGGTCTCCCAGACTCCTCTGGGAGCAGTAAGGTGTTCTATCACTGACCTGAACCAGCCTGTATGTACACTGCCTACCTACAGCCATGTTAGAGACAGACTGCACACTCTGAAAACTTACATGGCACACAACAACGACAGTACAGGCCCGAATGCAGGAGCTGCTTCTCGTGGTCCCCTATGTAACTTCCTCCAAACTGAGTGGGATGATCTCATTGATTTGGTGTCCTCACTCCTCTCACAGATACAGCAGCCTGTTCAATACAGCGGGTCGACCTCTGCTTCCCTCCTCCAGATCACCGACCTTTTCCACTTAGAGAGGAGAGCAGAGTTACTCAGTGCTTATCTCTGGCACAACAACACTTCAGATCCCACCGATGCATACCGACTGTCCGCTTTCAGAAATGCCAGAGGCTTTTTGATGGCACTGATGAGACAAGCTGCTCAAGTGAATCGCAAATATGTCAGTGATATAATCCTCCATTTCCAGGTAATGCATACAAATTGATTTTCAGCTGTGGTTAAAAGTTAATTTTCTACTGTAACCTGGGGCCTGTTCCATCAAGCCCTCGAGGAAAAGTGGGGATTAAAGTCTAACACCAACCTGACTTGAATGAAGAAGTCAAGATAACTGCATTTACTGTTCTTAAAGGAAACCAGAGTAGTGTGGTCAGAGTGGGCGTCAGGGAAGTTATGGACATTAGCTAAACTACTGCACACATTTTGTCCTGTTAAGTTGTTCTCTGTCATGTTTGACAGTTAGCCCGAGCAGTTAGTCTGACAGTTATCGGCAATTAACATCTTTTTCATAAACTAGCAACTGTCAGAGTTAAATTGTCACAGCTAAGAAATCTGTTCTGCTGTACTACAAGTTTAACCTCAAGACTGTCTTAACTACAGTTTAACATTAGGAGAATGTTGGGTGACATCAGAGAACTGATACCATTGACTCACGGTGATACACGAAACCAAAGTTTAACCTAGTTAGCTGTTTTCAGACAAGTGTAGTCAGATCAACTCTGGCCTGGCAGGTGGCCCTACAGTTAGCCTGCCCTGTTAGTATCCCAGTATAAATGGCCAGAGTAACTGAGTTGAACTATGCTGCGTTTGCTTTATGGAACCAAATCAACTGATAATAAGTCAGTCTAATTGAAATAAGCCTGGCTAATTTGGTAAACTTACTTCATGGAACAGGTCTCAGGTCTTGCAGGATGAAAACTAATGCTGTTTTGGTCCCTCTAGGTTCTCAATGAGCGTACATACACGGCTTCACTTCCCCTGGAATCTGTCTACTTGTGTGGCCTGGAGCTGAGAGGGGCAACATGGGATACAGAGCTAGGAGCCATACAGGACACTGTCTCTACCGAACCAAGCTCATTGCCCCTTATATGTGTCAGAGCTCAAGTCAGAAGCACAAATAATACTCAGGACATGTTCCGGTCTTATTTAAAAGACACCAGCAATGTCCAAGTCTCAGATGCTTCTCCATCAAATGTTCCTCACTTACCTGTTTATCACTGTCCACTCTATGTGGATACAAAGGAGCAAAGTGGAAACTGGGGACTGGAAGATGTTAATATTATCACTAAGGTCCCCCTTCAGACCAGTCTAAATCCAGAATTGTGTCGTTTGAGACGGGTGAGGCTCGTGAGCGTGCTCTGAGGAAACCAACCTGTTTCCTTGTGAGGGTCACCTGACCAACCCTTGAACACACACACATGCAGCTTGTTACTCATACTAGATAAGAAATAGTCAAAATGATTTTGTTGTTGAAGTAACATTCACATTACTGTTATGTTACTGCTGTATGCGTTGTCTTTTGTGATATTTTTTTTTTTTGCAATTAAAGTTGCTACCATAGTTATTACCGTCTTCCAGCTTAATTTTTTTATCATCTTTAGTTCATTTTACGAGTTCACAAGTAGTTTGAGTTTTATTTTTAGGCGGAGGTTGTGTTTTTGTTTAGTTGTGTTAGTTTGAGTTTTGAGGAAAGTTTTGATTTATGGAAGCTGAGAACCATTCTTTATTAAAGGAACTCTATGAATTATAAACCATAACAAAGCTGATTTTACCTTCAATTCTGCTTTGGTTTTATTTGTGCTACATTGTTTATTGCTGTTTTTATTTTGTGTTTTTGAAAACCGTTGTTTTTATTTGAATGAATTATTTTCATTTTAATTATTAAAAAAATGAATTCACTGCTAGTTGTAGTTTTAGTTGTTACCTTGAATAATCCTTGTTGCTACACAAGGTCATAGTCACGATTTAAAGCAGTTTTGACGTCAGCTGAATGTCCACATAGGAGTGCAGAGTGTTGATCAGGTCGAAATGGTGCTTAGTCTGTTGAGATCAAATATTGATGAAACACATACAGGGACAGTATGTTACATTTCTGCATGGATTACAAAGTAATCTTCAGTGTCTGCTTTTGGATGAGCTTGTTTTTTTTCTCAAGCTTGGGAAGTTTCTGCCCACACAAAACAGTTTTATGTTTGTACAATACTTTGCTCATACATCTGCTCAGTTTTGCTCATCTGCTCAAGTTTGTAATCGTTTTCATTGTCTTAATATATGATTTTACAGTTCAGTGTCTCAGTGAGGTTGGCTGAATGCATTCCACCTGACGTTCAGATTCCTTCCTGATAATACTAAAGCACTTCTTATTCTTTCTCAAGGTAACATGGACAGGCACCACTATGAAACATTTGAGAAGTTTGGTAACAATACCTTTCTGCTTCATCTTGATAACGGGAGGGCGTGAGTATTTCTCTTTGTTAGAATGTGCTTCTGTGCTTTTTGAGAATACATGTCAGAGTTTCTTTAGTTGGATGGTTAGTCCAGCTGTAACTGCATCTGTGTTTTTTTCTGCAGATTTGGACGCCACTCCAAAGATGAACCTTCTATCTTAGCTCCTCTAGAGCAGTGTTGCCGGTACAAACACAAGTGTGATAAAATATTTTGAATTGTTTCTATAAATCGTCCCTCACAATCTTTTGCTTTTCTTTTTCTCCAGAATCCGTCGTTCCACCTGGCACCGCCTTCGTCTTCTTTCCTTGCCCCAGTATCGGCTCAGTGACGTCATGCGGGCTTCGCTTTCCCATGATCCCCTGAGCAGTGTGGCTCCTCTGCTGGCTGAGCCCCACCTCGCTGCGCTTGACCGGCGGTTGGCAACTGTGCTGCAGACTGTAAGTGGATGCCTGAAGCGACAGAGTGAGAAAGGTGGTGATGAGGTCTTCTACGAAGACTTCAATCACTTGAAAGACTGGGTCACTCCTGCTGGATAGAGCAGTCATACAATACCTCAATCATGTTAATATACAGTTTTATATAATTACATATTATGTACGTATTGTATTACAGTAAATTCAGTTGGTCACAGAGTTAAGTCAGAGTGTCACTTATCTAATTCAAGATACAGTATTTCAAGTAAAAATCTGATGTTTAGACAGAACTAAAAGACTAAATAGGACTGTTTTCATAGTAAATGGTTTAAAAGTTTAAACACCTAGAAATTCACAGTGAGAAAAGTATTTATAAAGTGCATTTCATTTACAAAAGCAATTCATTGTGGCATTTGTGGATGTAACTACGTATTGTAGAGCTTGACAAAGGTTTTCCACAGTAATCCCGAGTCCATGTGGTTCTATGAGCTATAGATGAATGACGGTTCGTCTGAGGGATCAGAGATCACGGTGCTCAGCTCAGGCTTGTGCCCTTGCCCTTCACACACGTAAATACATTCAGATTCCTTGAATATTGTCATTTTATTTTGCACCATAAAGGGTGAAATATCTAAATCCCTTCCTATCTTCCTTTAAGGAACATTAGTTTTAAACTTTTTAATAATTTTGCTCCTGAATGACTAGACCTTGCTGCGACTTTTGAACCAAATCATGATTACAGTCACCTGTTCACATCACCTGTTTCAAATCACATTGTTTTTAATTATTTTAACTCATTAATAGATGTAAACTTTCCCCTGTCCCAACTTTTTCTTTGAATTTCTTACAGCCTGAATGTGAGGAATGGATGTATATTTACAAATGAAATGAAACTGACCAGACAATACATGAAATATGTTGTGTTCATACTGTCTACAATGAAATACAAGTCAAAGTAAATTTTAATATCAATACTTTTGTTTTTAATTTACACACTGTCCCAACTTCTTCTAATTTGTAATTGATTGTACAAGCTTCAGTTCTGAAGCTGTTTCACACCATGCACAGTTTGTAATGAGAAAAATTTGCATAGAAATGTTTTAAAAAACTGATTTTATGGGTTCTGCCGGCATATCTGTGCAACAAAAAGAAAGAAAAATTATTCGGACAGACCTTGATTTCCACATGTGGAAATATACATTTAACCACTGAAAACCTTCATTCCAACCGATGTAATCAGTTATTGTTTCTACAATACACTTGGCCTCATGAAGAGGCCTTTGACATCGAGTAGAGTATCTCAGAGGCATAATCTTACACATTGAAAAAGACAAAACAATAATCGTGTTTATTTACTCAGTGTGGTTTTAGACACTGAACTTAGAAAAGCCAGCTGAACTTGTCGGCTCTTCCTTCATACATACAGACAACTTTAGAATTTCAACTGTTAGAACTGTACCATGCATCTGCTACGAAAGAAATGATGAAAAACGTATTTGATGGAACCCAGGAGCAGATGTTCCTGTTTGAGTAAACTCAGCACTCGGTTGTATTTGGACACCCGATACAGTATGTACTCCTTTAGTGTGCTTCATCAGAGCTGAAGTTCTCTCATACTAGAGGTGTGAGTCTACGTCACAACTAGTTGGACGGCTGGCTGTCCTCCTCCTCCTTTCCTTTCAGAGCTCTAATCAATAATTCACCTGGCTTGGTCATATCGATGGCACGTACCCCCTTTTCTCTTCCCCTCGCTCGCTTGCTCGTTCTTTCCACGAAAACTACCGATGACAAGAGGGTAAAAGAGCTCATTAACCAATGACAGAAGAAGGGAGAGAGTGTAAGGCACTATCACTCTATCAGACAGGTGTTATCGCTCTTTGGGACAGCAGCAGAGACGGTGGGACCGCAGTGAAGGTGACTTTCACTGCCTTGACACACAACATTTCTTCAAAAGTGTGAATGGGATTACGTACTCTTCACAGAAATTTGTTCAGTCTCTGACTCTCTTTTTTTTTTTTGAGGGATTTCCTTTTTTTTAAAAGTTCATATCGGGCATTCGGTCACTATGTCAGGAGCCAGCACAGACCTTCACAGATCCACTTTAACTGTGTATTCGGTGAGTTCACATTATTTCTTTGTACACTTCTCTTTTCTGATGATGGAGGACATATACAGGATTTAAAATGCAATCAAGGGTAGGGCTTTGCTTCATAGCAATTAGATTTAAATTGAATCTGTGTGTTTGGTTTTTTTTTTGTACTCCTCTGTGTCTGTCACAGAATTTAATGGAGCACTTCAACCCAGGCCTCCAGAAGCTTGTTGCTTTAGGAAACAGCTATGTGAAAGCCTTCCAAGGTGAGTTTGTGAGCAGCTTTCTTTACAATGACTGTTTAAAAATGCATCACTTTTAACTAATATTAATTAGAGGACATTATCTATTATGGTTACGCTTTAGTTATGGTTTTACTAGCACAGATTATGAAAGAGAATTTAACACAGATTGATGAGTTACCGATGCAAGGAGAAGGTGCAGATGCATGTGAAAAAATAACCACTACTACACAATAAAAATACACAAAGAAATCTCCATTTGTTTAGCTCTTCATTTTTGGAATAGTGTTTTATCTGCTCCAGCACAGTTTAACTTTTGCCCGAGTGAAAAATATAAATATACCAAAAGAAAATACCAGCTACCAAAATAATACACTAGTGTTGAAATAAATACTTCAAACTTCACAAGTACAGTTTTGCATTCGTTAAAAAGGAATACATTGAATTTATAGTGTAATACCTACATATTCTAAAACAAAGCGAGTTTACATAAAATATACACTCATTATTTCATCGCATTCAAACTACAATTAACTTGAACTAGAAATATGGGAAAATATACTGAGGTATATTTTCTAGAACCATTTTAGAATATTAAAAATGATCACATTTTAAAACACATGTTTTAAAATTTGAACTATCAACACAATTTACACTACCTGGGTGGAAAGAAACCAAACCTTTTCACCAGTTATTGGTATCCCATTGTAAATACTCGTCTGACCTCACCGATCCTCCTGTCTGCATTTCTCCAGTCTTCCTCATATGTGTTGTGTTGGTAATTGGGTGAGCAGCATGTATCATTAATGCACCTCTCTGCGTAATAAACCAAGAACAGGCCATCGGTCACAGGGCAACAAGACGGCGCGGTAAGACTATCCCCACTGGCACGGGGCTATTCCTAGACCGACATCACATATCACATGTCGGCATTGTGGCGCTCGTGTTTGGACTGAAATAAAGTGGAATGATTGACACAATTAGCAGAGGCTCGACGTGCTGTGACGGTGCTAGTATTCCAATGTTGAGTTTCTTTTATTGTGCCTCTTTTGTGTGTATCTGTGCACTGCAGCCCTAGCTGTTTGCAGTGAGGCCTACTTCAGTGCTGTGGCTAAGATGGGTGACCAGGCACTTCATACGCTTTCATCTCGCTCTCTCGGTAAGTATGTCTGAGTGTGTGTATGTGTGTCTAAGTGCGTGTGTTTTGTACTGTATGAATGATTGGTTACTCAGTCCTTCATTACAGGTTTCATTGTTAATTTATTGCATTCATTACAGAGACAGAATTGTCCTGTAGAGATGGCCAAGTGCTCTATCAAGTTAATGTCAAGCCCAATTATGCTGAAGCCTCCTAGACTGTAAAATAATATGCCACACACAAACGCGTGTTCCTATCCCTGTGGGGACACTACATTGACATAATTCACTCCCCTGCCCCTCACCCTGACCCAAACCATCACAGTCTTTTGTTCCTGTGTGTAGTCTAAGTGTAGATACACAAAGTGCAAACTGTATTTGACAGTATTTAACAATATTCAGGTGATGTTAACGTTACATAAATTCCTCACTATCCTGATACTCTACTTGTTTGGTAATGTTGCCCCACACGTTGTCTTTCGCTTCATCGTTTTGATCACTGTGTTCTTTTTCATACAAAACAGGGTGGGTAGAAATCAACAGGTCCACCACTGTTGTTGTGACATGGCGTCCGATTCACGCATCAACTGGTTGATGCCTTTATTCGTGGTGCAAAAAGATCAGAAACCTTAAAAAAAAAAAAAAATCATGCTTTTCCCGCCGTGTAATATTTGCGGTCTATGGGTACAAGTAGTCATGACATAAACAACCATTTGAAAATACTGACATGTGAATTAATTTAGCAAATTCTCCCTCTAACCCCTGGGCCTTAAGGTTAGGGGTCTTAACCCTTACTCTAACCTAAATCTAATTCTAATCATAATCAATCATAATGACCATAATGATGCCCACCTTTTCTGTTTTTGTCATCCTGTATGTGTGTGTGTGTACATGCACAGTCTGAGTGCATGTACGAGTCCTTATTTTCCACAGGCGTCACTTTCACTCCTACCCTGGGGATGTGTGATTGCATTGTTAGCTGTAATTAGCATTATGCTAACGTGTCTCCATTGAGATTGTATGGGTTCGTACATCAGCGCTAGCGGTGAATGACACACAGGGTTCCGCTAGGTTGGCTAACTGAGAAGGTCAGGGAGCCACAGCGTGACCAGTGGCCCTATAGGGTGACACTCTCTAAATTATACATGGGGAGAGTCTTTCAGCTGCACTCAGTTCATTAGCTCAACCACAATTCATGACAATAGACAAGATCAGACGAACCCACAATATAAAGGCTTGACTAACTTTCCACCATCTCCGCAGTTAGTTGGGTAAATAGAATTCCTAGATGACTTGAGCAGTGTTAAGATGCGTTCATTTGTCACAACACAAACCTCTAAAATACTGTGACTATCATTTGTTGCAGTTGACGTATGACAAAATTAGAATAAAAACACAGATGTTAAATGGGAGACGATACATATTATCTCCTCAAATGGCCCAAATAACATGTATTTTGAATATGTGTTGATCTTGTCCTGTCTGTGTTAAACAGGAGATGTGTTGATCCAGATATCAGAAACACAGAGGAGACTCACTGCAGAGATGGAGGGAGTGGTGAGTATTCACTCCACTCCAGTTCTCTACTCTCACATATTCTGGCATGATGTTTGAATTCAAGTGTTAACACATGAAATCCTCTAAAATGTTTGAATGTCCGTTGTTACTCTTAGCTGATGATTAGGCTGTGGGATCCTGACGCTCACACTGCTAACTGAAATATCCAAATGTCAGTTACGCTGCTGTATTTCTGTAAATTAAGTTGTAGGTGAATAAATGTGCAGAAATCAGAAAGGTACGCAGTAATATTATTATGCTTTTAAGTGTCAACTAGCCACAGTAGCTAACATTAGCTCTGTAACAGCTAACTGTCCCCTTATCATTTTAGCTATTCCCCTCTGTTTAAAATTCACAGTACCTGTTGGACCCTTGTGCTTCATCGCCGTGGCTTTCAGTGATGCGAAGAAGCAAAAAAGGGCCACTGATTAGAAAGCTGGCCTGAGGATTCAGCACATTAGCATTTAGATTTAGTCAAACAAACCACTCAACCTGATAATGAAAAGTAGTGTTTGACTAGGGGACGCTTTCTCTAATAACTAGGCTTCGTCACCAAGACGATGTTTTTCTTTCTGCCACAGTTTCGATGGTTCCAGATAGAGGTGCTGCAAGCCATGGAGAAGAATGTCAAGTTGGATGAGGAGTACATTGATGTGAGTTTACTGGAGGAAATAGAATTCACTTTTCTGAGTTGAGTTGTACATTGTTTTGCTGTGAGTGATATTTGATATTTGGACATACTGTAAATTACTGGGTAATAAGGTAATTAGGAATTTAGTTTATGATAACAAATAAGCAGCTTTTTCATTAAATTTACATATAATGTATATAATGTATTAAGTGCTTGTAGTGAAATGTTAATGTACAACACCTGTCTTCAGGAGGAATTTTTTATAATTTAAAAAGGGAAAAAAACAAAACACAGGTAATAGAAACACTACAACCAATACAAGACTAGTAGATTGAATCAATTATCACCATTAAAAACATTTAAATTGTGTTGTATTTTCATCCGTAACAGAGAAGGCTGACTGTTCATTGCAAATCGACAGTGACTGTTTATCGAGGTCTGTGTTCTGACTCTGTCTGACTGCTGGAGTCTTGAGACAAATTCATTAAGTAAAGAGGAAGCATGATCATGTACGCATTTGAACATAAGCTTTCGGTCAGCATAATGTATGAAACCTTCAGTATGACAGGTGTGAAAATGAAAATATCACAGAATGCATATAAAGCTGGGCTTTGGTGAATGACACATACTTTCTGATAAACCTGAAGGAGATGAGATTTGTTGTTTCTACTTGTAAACACATTGCTGGTTGTGAATTGTGCTACAGGGTAGTCGCAGGGTGTATGAGCTGGAGGTGAGGAACCAGGCAGAGGCTTTGGAGAAACAGCTCCGTCGAGGGGCCTACAGAGACTCTCTGGTAGGTTCGCAAACATACTCACACCACACACTATGCACACATGTGAACGTATTAATTATATGCACATAATAGTCTTGAGTAAACTAACCATAACTCATGCTGTCATCCTGTATGTGTGTGTGCTTTCCTGTGTCTGGGTGTTTTTAGGAGAACAGTGAGTACATGGTGTACCTGAGGCAGAGCCAGCAGGAGATCCTGAAGGAGGAGGAGAGGAGGTACCGCTTCCTGGCAGAGAAACACTGCGGCCTCACGCAGTCTCTGCTCTTTCTCATAAACAAGGTACAGACTCACACACGTACATGTACACATATGTTGTGTTTCCATGTGTTCAGAGGACATTACCATGACTACGTTTATATGCACAAAATGTTCCAGTTTTTGATCTTATTCCAAAAAAGGCAAAATTCTAAAAAGCTGTTTTCATTGCTAAAGAAGATAAATATTCCACTAATGTTTACATGCAGCCGTGCTTCCGATTAAAAATAGTATTTTTTCGTGTGAACACAGCCTCCCTCTTTCATTCCTTCAACCACCTTCTTGAAAATATTGCAATATTTGTGCATATCCAAAAACCTGTTGATAAACTTTTTGTAATGTTTAAAAGTAGTTGTGTTTCTCCTCCTGACCTGGAATGTGGGCTTTTCTTTTGGGCATCCATCTGTACCAGAGAGGATCTTTGTCTCAATCCCAGCTGACGATAACATGGGGCTGTGAGTTAAAACCTGCGATTAAAACCCGGACGCATATTCCACATGTGCTGTATACATGTCCAAAGAATGCTCCTAAAGCCGGGATAATATTAGCATATTCCACATGCCTTAATGGGAAAATGCTCCGTTTCGAAAAAGGCATAATTTGGAATATTCAAACAGAATATGCCGTTTACGTGACAGTATTGGTGCATCCCTACCCATACTGTAAGATGTGAAATGCAACAGTATGTATCAGCTTCTTTTTCTTTTATGTAGTGAGTGCTGTGAATAAAAATCAAATATGACTTCAGTGTCTGAATTGACCTCTCGTCAGTCACTCCATTTTGAATTTGTCATTCAGCACCAACGGCAGCCTGTGTTTCTATTCCAGCCCTCTGATAGCATGTTAATTGCTTGATTATCCGATGAAACTCACCTCTCTGTATCCATGCTCTCATTTATTGAGGTGTTTCCGTTCGTTCAGTTTGTGTCTGATCAGCTTGAGATTTAATGAGGTGCTCACCTCTCTCATCTGTTTTCAGACTGGTGCGTCTCTCCAGCTAAAGGCAGATGGATGGAAAGAGAAAGTGAACGAGACTAGAGGGTCGCGACCTCGGACTCCTACCCATGTGGATCAAGAGGCACAGGTATGAACAGTTCAGGCTTGTTGTAAATTAGTATTCACACTAAACAGTCTGTAGGTACTGCAGCAGTTTACAGATTCCCAAAGAATCCTTATGAACTAGTTTTAAATTAAAGGAGCTATTTTTAATATTTCTACCTTACAGTAAAACATTAAAAAGTGACCTAAAATTATCATCAGAGTTAAACATGAGACAAAGAAGTACTGCTGCTGTGGTGCCTCTTTTTATTATAATAATACATCCGTTTTCTGTGCTGATTGGATCAACAGGAGTCATGCTCTACTTGCTCACTAATACACAAATCATGATCAGCGTCACATTTTAACATACATCTTGATGAAGCAGTACAAAATTACAGAGTGAGTTTAAGTGAGGGGCTTCAGTTTTATTCCTATATAGAGTAATTGACCAGCTTTGACAGTTTGACAGTGGACACTTACACCACAAGTCTCTGGTATAAAGCTGCCCCTCTCCGTTGATAGTAGGAGTTAAAGGTTCTATGTGGAAGATTTAGACATGTTTGTGTACTTACGAGTACTTACTTAAGTTTGTGCTGGGAGCCGATTGTTTGTTCAATTCAATTCAATTTTTATTTATATATCACACAAATCAGACATTCGCCTCAAAGGGCTTTAAAATCTGTGCCAATGTACAACATCCTCTGCCCTTTGACCCTTGGTTCAAGTGAAGAAAAACTCCTCCAAAAAACACCTTTAATGGTAAAAAAACAAACACTGACCATTTCTGAACTAACGACTGGCTCAGCCATAATCAGAGGCACAAGACACTGATTCTTATGTAGAGGACTCGCTCACTCCCGAGTTCTTCACTGTCTGTCTTCTGCTCGTCTCCAGCTGCAACAGTTACTGTTAGCTTAGAAATGCATTCAGCTAGTGTCAGAATTCAACCAGATCAAACACGAGCTTCGTGTGAGTGCACAAGCGTGAGCAAATCTTCCATCTTTAATTTTTGAATCTTAAAATGACAAATATTAAGCTATAAAGGTTGCGAGTGGCACCGCAGTTCATTTATGACCTGTTTAATGTCCAGCTTCGAGGTTCAGTTAGCTCACTGCTGCAGACAGTAGCCAGAGATGAAGACATGTCCTGGGCCAGACGGGAGCAGCAGGCGCTGGGCAGAGTGCCCTCTAGAGGTGAGAGCCTGACTGGACCTGCTACAACTTGTATGTATTTGTCATATGTGGTCTCAAGCTGTAGATACTATTCTGTGCTTTGACATATTCTAAATGACTATAATAGTGTTCTTGAACTAATGGCTGAGTTAATGATCTATTTTCGCTTACATTTATTATTGAATACAAACATATTTCCCCTACCATATTAAGTAAAAATAGGGCTGGGTTATCAATATCAATATCAATATCGATATTTATCATGATGTATAATTTGCTGATACTACCAGTTTGAAGAGTATCCAGGGTTCAATGGTTAAACTTTATGAGGCTGCATTTTCATACACTTTATGTTGCTCTGTCTGAATTGTCATGCCACGTTTCCTCCCCTGCAGCTCCGTCTCCCCTTCCCAGCCGCTCTCGCTCCAGCTCAGTGGGGGAGTCTCTGGGTCTGGGAGGAGGCAGAACCATGAGGGCCCTGGTGTCTCACCCCTCCTCGTCCAACCCGAAGCTGCTACCTTTCAGCAGGGGAGAGACCGTCACCGTACTCGTCCAGGAGCCACGGAATGGCTGGCTGTACGGTCGCACTGACAGCAGTCTGCGGTGAGGAGCTGACGGGGATAGAAGAGTGTTTTTAATATTACCTTTTGGTACACTGTCCAGAAATGTGTTCATTGCAGAGTTTCTGTATTAAAAAACAAACCCTGGTTTCTTTCTTTAAACCTGACCAAGTGCTGTCAGCGCATAAAACAAACCATAAAATGTTGAATAACACTGTTGTCACAACCAGCTGATATCATAAATTGAGCTGGTGGATCTTTGGACAAAAAAACAGACAACATTTACATTTACAAAATTAAGTTAATTAACAATATTTAATTGTTTTGTTGAAATAAAACATAATGTGGTTGGCATGGATTTAGTTACATATGAATATACTTTCTGACAGACAGGGTTGTTTCTAGTATTTTCCACGAGTAATGATCACACAACCAGTGTCTGATAAAAATGCCAAAATGGAAAAAGTATCTGTTTTTTTTCCCCATTTTTGATTTTGGTTTCAGAAACAAATGTTGAAAAATGTTGTTTTTTGAGTTTTAGTTTTACATTGAAAAACAAATGAAAGAACGGTGATCACATGGTCTAGCTGTGCAGAACGTTGTATTGTCAGTGAGTTGATGGCCTTGGTGAGTAGAGGAGCTTTGCATCTTTGTATGTTGCTGTTACCTTACTGTCTTGTCTCCTCCAGTCAGGGTTGGTTTCCTGCTGCTTATGTGGCTCCTACTGAGGATTTCTCCAACACTTTAGCAACAAGGTACAGATTTCTGTCAGTTTGAATTATGCTAAGCCTCAGGGCTGCAGTCTGGACAGGATTCTGCTCGTTACACAGAACACTGACATTTAGTTGTCGGCAGAAAGAGACAAGCTTTCTTCAGATATGTCAGGTTAGTCACCTGTTGTTACTCCATGTACATAAAGTAACTCTTTGTTCCATTTGCTGTATTAGTGGTGTTTCCCTAAGGAGCCACAGTATGAACAACCTGCTGGACCCCACCGACACCAACCCTGAGCCGTCTGAGAGTAAGAGCTACGGAGACGTCCCACCACCAGCCACGCCCAACCGCAGAGCGTCTGTAGACGTGAGGCCCATCTCCCCTCTCCCTGAGAGGAAGACAGAGCTCCCACCTCCACCTCCTCCCCCACCTCCACCTCCTCCACCTAGTCTCAATCTGAGGAGGGGCTCTGTGGATGTTAGGCTACTCTCCCCCCTCCCTGACAGGAAGGGAGAAGCGGCTTCAGAAACCCAGGTAGCACCCGATTAAATCTAATGATACATGGCATGTGAGGCTTTCACTGTCTTTTTCCAGAGGCCTGTATCATGAAGCAAGGTCAACATCCTCAGGAAATCTTTCAGATACCTACAATCACAACAACAAAGTGGAGGCACCCCAGGTTTTCTGACTCTGGCACCAGATGACCAATCACAAACATAGACACGCCAAGAGCCACATTTTTCTCTGCAGAAGAACATACAGTAAACAAATGTGAGGAATTTAAAATTGTGCACAGGCTAAAAGCAACACACCTGCTGAAGCCAACACCAAGGAGGAAAGCTGCAAAAACAACCCTACCAGGAAGAAGCCATATACTGTATACTTAACTCTAACCAAATCATCTTACAACTTGAATAAAAGTCAAGACAATAATGGCCATTATCACAAGAAAATGCCAGAACAACTTGTGCTTATTATAAGCAACGAAAAACATAATTATGTAAAAGGGACTTAAAATTCTGATCAAAATTCCCATTACTATATTCTAATTATTAGAAGATACTATTAATATTAACAATATTCTTACTTTGAAAATAAGGAAAACAATCTTGCAATCTTATATTTCACTAAATAAAGATGTTTTTACATGTATTCTCAGTTTCCAACTCAGTGCTGTTAAACAGTCAAGTAAAGAACAAATATAAAAATAGAATTCAAACCTGTAAGGAGGCTCACTGAAAACTTATAAGGTCAGCAAGTCCAAGGCTTCAGCCTTTTATTCAGTCTGTATTTAAGGACTCTATTCTATCTATATACAAAGGAAAACCAAAGGGTTTAGATGATCTGTATAACTCTTGTGTCACTAAGAGACCTTTTTAATCTGCACACTGAGATCCACGGGATCCTCTAAAAGAACTGACTGATCAGTAGACGATGCATTTATACATGTTTATCTATAATCTAAAACATACGTGAGGAGTAAACCTCACTTTCATAAATGTGTTCTTTCCACAGACATTGTCGCCCCCTGGACCACCCGAGAACCCACTGTTTCCCAGGTAGTTTTCAGTGTGGGTGTGTATGAGTGTCTGTAATGGCAGAATTTTTTTTTCCTGTGTGCGATGAAGCCTGTTTTTGATCCACACTAAGCCAAAGTCAAATTGAAGAGGAGTACAGGAATTTAGCATGTTTTGTAGCCACGCACTCCAAATTTGCCGTGGGCAGAGGCTGGTGTTGGGTTTCCCAGCTGGTGTGTGTGTGTGTGTGTGTGTGTGTGTGTGTGTGTGTGTGTGTGTGTGTGTGTGTGTGTGTGTGTGTGAGTGATTTATTTGTGTTTGCAGAAAGCACTCAAGCGTGCGAGGTATTGTGTAACATTTTCCATCATTCTCTCGTTTCAGGGGCACAAACCCGTTCGCCACTGTAAAGCTTCGCCCCACGACGACCAATGACAGATCTGCTCCTCGGATCCACTGACCCGTCAGCGCTCGTGCAGACTGGGTTTGTAACAGAGGCTGCCAGATCGGGTTGTGGAGGCATGATGCACGTTTGTGTTTCAGAAGAATATAATGACATCTGTGAATGTGAAATCTGTGATCCAGGGAGGGAACACAAAGATTTCTTTGTACTTATTAGATAAGATGATGTACTTTTTGTACTAAAGGAATATATGATGATACATCTAAATTAGTGGTTCTCAACTGTTTTGGGGCCAGGGACTCATTACAGGGGAAAATATTTTCCAAGAACCCCCTCATCATCACCGATTACCCCGATTAACACTGATTAAGCATATGTTTACTACCATTTGTACTATTAGATGCCCTTGAAACTATTTCTATTGTAAAACCTTCAACAGTGTAAAACAGAAACACGTTTCAATATGAATCATGTTAATACCCTTCCTTCAAAGGCCTACATTTTAGTTTTATACTGAGTACATTTCAGAGCCTGTCATTTTTCACTTTTACTGCAGTAAAGAAGTTGAATCAGAACTTCTTTTACCCGTCTTTTTTCACACTTTTTTCTGTGCGTCTACTGGAGTAAAGAATGTTTGGACTTTTGCCACCTCTGCTCACAGATCAGATTCCTATTGGCAGAGCTGCTGTGGGTGGGACTAATGGACACAATGTGCACCTTTAATGATACAGCACAATTTTATAACGTAGAAAATAATTTCATGGCCCCCGTGGCTATGGCTCACAGACCCCCAGGGGTCCCCAGGCCCCACTTTGAGAACCACTGATCTAAATAATAATCTGAATATTGAAACCAAACTTTGAACAGTATTTTAGTTTTTATGTTGATAGGCCTGCTTGCTTTTTATGTTACAAATATGAAGTTAATTCTAGCATTTGTTTCATTTCCTGTTTCAGCTTTTCTTCATGTGACTCATATCTGATGTGACAGATCCAAACGCACATCTGATTTCATTCAAATCTGATTTATGACACTTTTATATTTAAAGGGATGCATTTAGCTCCTCTCAGTTCAATGAACAAAAGAGACCAACGGTGGTAGAGCGAGCTGGAGAGTGAATGAGGAGAGGTATTTATTAGTTCCGCTCTCGCAATCAAACAGATGCTTTTAGTGGCTGGAAGTACGAACTCACTGCCCAAAGGTTCACTCCTAGAAACGTCCCGAACACAGCGAAACAAGAGGAAAATAAATAAGACTCACTCACTCTCAAGTCTCTTCAGAGAAATACACCACCACACATTTGTAGTGGGTCATAAGTGATGTTATACATTGATTTTTAGGAAAAATCGTAAGCCTTTATCCTTCACCTTCACACTTAAACGTTCAGTGTGTAAGATTTAGGGGCATCTAACTGCAGAAATACAGTTAGTGTATAATCATGTAAAAATAAGAATTGTTTTCTGCCATGTTGTCCGACATGTTTCTTCAGTAGCTTCTAACTCAATACTTCTTGTTGTTTTTTGTTCTACTACATTACTGTCACCTGCAGTATGTGGACCAGAGTTAGACCCAATCCCAGTCTCCATCCTGAGGCCAGATCACCAACCCTCACACACTTTGTCCATGTCAGCTGGTTAGTGGTTGAGTGTGAGAGGCTGCATTGGTTCAAAATGTGCGTCAAACTATTGTGGACATTGTATTTCACATTTGCTTATTTTCTTCATGGCCAAGACTCCCCGACATGGAAGAAAGAAACAATTGACAAATAAACAATTCATTCATTTTCATTAACCATTTTGGAAGAATATAGTGCATACTTTCATGTGTTAAACCCTGGTTAATGTAGTGTTTCTTTGTAAATTTAAGCATACCTTCTCACCAGCTGTTTATCTTTTTTTTTTGCTTGCGTTGAGGCTTCTCCTGGTAAACCTGCGTTTACGTCACAATGCTATGCTAAAATATTCGCGGGAGAGCCCTCGCTCATCTGATGATTTGACACCGGGACGGCCCTCAGGGACATAATGCACCTCATAGACATTAATATCCCCTTAACGAAAAAGCCCAGAACGGGCAAAACAAACAGCGACTCTAATGCGGGCCTTTCATGTTGTTTGCGGCCACCGAAGGGGAAGGTGAGGTGAGGTGTATTCAGTTGGTTGCAATCTGCAGTTTCACCACTAGACGCTAGATGCTAAAGATTACACACTGAACCTTTAAGCCTCAACCATTCACCTTGTGTTTGTACATTTGTAACCTTCCTGTCCTCTGATTGACATTCACTTTAATCGATGTTTTTTTTTTTTTTGTGAGTTTAATGAGTTGTGTCCACAGTCAGCAACAATCAGTAAAGAAACATTATTTACTCAACTTTTGTTTTTATTGGCATTTCTTACTCAGATCGGTTCTCTCTTCACAGCTGTCCATTTATATATATATCACTTTATTTACTACATCATCTGATCAGAGGCAGGGAGAGAGAGGGAAGAGGGAGGGGAGGAGGGTGAGGAGGGGAGAGGGAAGGTTCATGAGGAAGAGGAGTGGGAAGAAATTGCATGGAAATATGTGAACATCCAGAAATAAACAACCAGAAATGCACAACCTAAAATCCACAGAGGAAGAAAAGGAAATAGTCTTTATAACGTCTACACCATCTACAGCATCTACAGCACTAGTACCACCTGTTTGAGACCACAAACTATCTTGATGAAATCAGTAAAGATGATAAAACTCATACAGCATGTGGCGTAATAAATATTAAAAAAAAAGAAGAAAATGAAAACTTATAAATGACATTTGTGCCTGTTATGCCGGTGTGTTCCTCCTCATATTGTCTCCCTGTGGGCCCGGTCGTAGGTTTATAGAGAGCAGGCCTGGTCTGACTCCATGCGTGGGGTCCCGGGGGGAGATGAGAGGAGTTTGAAGGTGGCAGTTAGAAAACATTAATTCAGGGAGGAAGAGGAGGAAGAGGAGGAGGAGGATGGACGTTAAGCTGCCCCCTACTCGTGCACCAAGGCCTCGAACTCTGAAAGGAAAGAAAAACAAAAGACGAACACCAATCAGACACAATGTCAGGACAAAAGGACAACCGTTAAATCAATACCTGGTGATTTAGTTCGCATCGATTGTTATATAAAGATGTTTAAAAGTCCTTCAATGATCTACAGCGCCGCATATGTTCCTTTGTTATTCAGCTAATGTCAAATGATCCACCACTGACAATAATAACTTTCTAAATGTATTATCATCAGCGTTTATGAAATTAGAGTTCAGTTGTTGTCGCAAAAAGCAAGTCTCGCTATGTTCAAAATCCCACACCATGCACCACATATTGAATACCAGTATGTGTTCAACACGCTCCTGTGTAAATAAACAGTTGTATGAATCTCCGTGGGCACGCTGTGGAGTGCACGAATTCTGCCTCTTTGCCGGTAGGAGAACCAGCCAATCTCACTTCTACCAGCGTGAACCTCTTTCTTTGGCAGTAAGAAAATGAGAACCGTCCCTCAAATGAGAAGGTGAATTTTTCGTTTCCGAGCGGCGTTTTCAATGGATGCAATTTGACAGACTTCAGACAATCAGAGCAACGACACACGGGACGTTGAGCCAAGTGGTAAATCAAAATCACCGGACGTGTGGAGAACACATCTTTCTTATCCATGAAGGTTTTAGGTGAAGTTGTCTATCTTTTTATGGAAAATACTGAGACTCTATCAGACTGAGAATGTTGTCAGTTTATCAGGAGCTGTTCAGTATGAAGATTCACTCTGAAATGCAACACATGGGAACATATTTCTGAGCACTTAAACCTGGCGGTAAAGCTATATATGATGAATAAAGCCCAGTTACAAGTTCTCTTCAACCCCGCCTTTGTTAACTTCACCATCCTGCTGTAAGATTCTTTCCTTTTCCTACCGTCAATGCCGATCTTGCCATCTCCATCTTTGTCTGCAGCTTTGAGGAATGCTTTTGTCTCAGCATCGGTCAGATCTCTGCCGTCCTTGGAAAAGCCCTTTAGTACAAACCTGCAAAAAGTCCAGCAGGATGCAGTTACGACAGTTTGAAATGCACGGCTGACAGCACTGATGTGAGATTTACGAGACAGGACAGACTCTGTGTGTTATTCTGTGTGTGCATGCGTCTTACTTGAGCTCCTCCTCCTCTATGAATCCACTACCATCCACATCCAGAACCTGGAAGACCTTCTTGACATTTTCAGCTGACATAGCCTTCATTCCCACCATTTCAAAAAACTTCTTAGGATTGAATGTTTCTGCTGCAGAATGAAGGCAAGAAGAGAGAAACATGCATAGACTGAAACATGAAAGACATCTAACAACCAGATACAGTTGCAGATTTGAAATGTGAGTTTTACCATCAGTCAAAAAAGACATTTATTTCAGCCTTGACAGAGACATTTTCAACACTCGAGGATTGGACGTGTGGATTTGTCTTTGAATATTTAAGTCTGTTTCTGCTGAGAATACCACGTCAGAAGTGGATACAAACCTGAAAATGCATCAAGAGCTTTCTTGATCTCCTCAGCCTTTAACAGATCTGTCATTGCCATTTTGCCAGCTGGGGAGAGAGGGACAGAAAGGACAGAGAAGGTACAAAGTGAGAAATGAACAGACAGTGTTTCAAAAAGTTGGGAGTTGACAGCAGCATGGATGAGACGTGAAGTTAAACACAATGTTTGTCAGAGAGGCTGCAGTGACGCTCACGGGACAAAGCCAACAGTCTTACTTTGTTGTCCCCTGTATCAGGAAATTGTCTTTAGTTGCACCTAGAATAATCAACAACTGCAACATTGTAAAACAGTACTGACGGGCAAGTTATATTTCACCTTCTGAAATTTTCCAATATCAAATGTATTCAAATATATGTGGATTCAAACAAAATCTGTGAATTTGAAACTGTCCAGAAGTCACTTTTCCTGACTGGATGCAGACAAAAACTACATATCCCCAAAGCCCAGACTCTTAACTGCAACAGTTCTGTTGAGAAAATATCAATACTGTAAGATGCATCAGATACATCAGACATACAGATGATGATGATGAATGTATTTGACCTGTAGAATTTCCTTTATTCTAAAGATGTTTAGTGATGGAAAATGTTAACAATTACAGGAAAAAGTTGAATACATACAATTGTGCTACTTATTCACAAAAAAGGCCCCGAGTTTGGAAGCAAAACTAAGCAGTAAATGTGTTCAACCAAAATTCCACTCGAATAAAACTATAAATAAAACCAGTGCTTGAGTTTCAGAGGTTTAAATGTTACTTGTGGAAGATTAAGCGGCTGCACTTCATGAATATTTTTCTTTATCGACCGTTTCCGTGAGTCCTAAGCCTTAAAGCTTTCACATCCGCAAGGTATTACAGGATTTAAGCTGTAAAACATTCTGGTTCTGGTTCAGTGTTCACTATGCCCAGCAAAAATTTGAATGTGTAGTTGGATGTAATGTTCCTGCTCACACTGCAGTACCGTCTACATGTCAGCAGGTGTCAGAACGGAGCTGAAGGCTTCTTGCTTCTTGTTTCACAATTTACCCGCGCTGGGAACAAACAAGTGTTGAGCTGTCGAGACTGACGCCTGACGCATGTGTTTGTGCGTTTGAGAGATCTGAGCTCCCCTGTGAGTGTTATCTCGTGGAGTGCATACATGTCTCTGTGTTTCTTCTGCCACACTGGTGAGGATATGTGTGCACGGAAGCTGCACAGCCTCAGCGGACGAGTTTCGATAGTCCCTCTGCAGGTCGCACTGTGTTGACCTCGGTAAAATACTTACCCTGTGTGACCAAAGGACAGCGGGACTCCTACAGGCACACGGTGTGTTGTCATCCTTTGCCTTTCTTTCCATTCTCAACTTTCACTCCACCTGTTATGACTCTTTTGGCAGCAAAAGCCAATTAGTGAGTGTCTATTTGTGGTTTTTCAGATGTCTTGAGACGTGCAAACTTTTTTTCCATCTATGACATATTGTCTCACAAATAGCCTTGATGTCACTACCTTCAGATGTCTCAGGTCAGGTCTCTTGTATAAGACAGAAAAAAGCAGTTTGGATACTGTACCTGATTGATGTGTTACTGAAGCTGTTCTATCACATTAGGTGGGAATAAGTACAAGTACTTCTACTGCTAAACTTACGGTGAGTTTTCAGGCATCTGTACATCACTAGAGTGTTTATTTTTCTGACAACTTTTACTCCCTTAGTTTTTACTTCCTACTTTCTTACGTTTCTGTTGTTTTTATTTTGCATCTTTACGTGCCTTCCCGACATCAAGACAGATTTGACCCTAAATGGGACAATAACAGATAGAAAAAAACACCCCTTGGTGCATCCATCGATGCACATCACACACGACAAACGTAACAAGACGAAAATGACTGAAGACATGTAACAATATAAAAATGTAGTGTAAAACACAGCCGTATTGTCTGATCTAGTGATTTAGTGCTTATTTTGTTCATTGCTTTCTGATTTAATGTTTAATGTCAGTGCGATGAGTTCTGATTCAACTGGACGTAAACGGCGTAAAAGACGACACGAGATGAACGCGACCTAAACGGGGAATCAAGACGAAAGCGACACAGCAAGATGAAAATGATGTAAAAAGACGAAAACACACCTGTAGTCATGCTCATTTTCATTGTCATTTTGTGAAAAGCCGGCAAATCTGACTTCTTATTCAACAAGACAAAAACGATGTACGATAAGAAAAGAGAATCCGACCATGGAGAAAAGGCGTCATAATGTTTTGAGTTCATTATTTTCAGTAAATAGTTTTTTTTAATATTTTCTTTGAAGTTAGAATGGTTTGAGCTTACTTTGTACAGAAACAACCAGTGGAAATGTCCTTCAAAGGCCTACTTTAGTCTTTACTTTAGTCTTTTTTAGTATCTGTGCTTCTACTTATTATTATTATTATTATTATTATAGTGCACATTCACTGATACATGCATCTGTGTCATCTCTAGCATTCATATAGGTGAACGCATTCCTTCTGCAAAGTGCTCCGGAGTCTTTCACAGCTCTTTTCTTTGACTTTGAGATGTACAAAAGAATGATAACTGTGTTTAGAGACACCTACGATCGAAAGGCCAAGGCCTCATCACCTTTGTGATAGAAGTTTAAGTGCCCTTGAATTGAGCTGTTTGCTCAGTGTAGAGTCTAAAAAGCAAAAAACTGCAATGCAGACAAGATGACTCTGCTATCCAGCCTGCAGTGGACCATATGAACACCGCAATGGGTAAGCAAGGTTATATTTTAACTCTACAATATGTTATTCATCAGGTGAAGGTGTTGTTGTTGTTTTTTTTTACTCGTGATTCAAAATCAGTGTTTGAATCAAGAGTGTTTTTCAAATAAACACCAGAAGTTTTATGTAAGCCTCACTTTTGTCCACAAAGTTGTGACAACTCTTCACTTGCAGTTAACTTTGGTCAACACTGGTTAAGAACATAGGCTGTATATAGAAAGTGGACAAAGCCTCTGTGACTTCACTCCGACTGCCATTTGGAAGCCTCGAGTTTGGCATTTTTGGCCGTCTTGTGTTTTAGTTAACATAACTGTCCATATTTGGACAAGAAGGTAGAACTAGGAAAGAGCAAGGGGTGAAACTCAGCAAGCTAACGCTAACTTACTGAAAACACCAACCAAAGACACCTACTAACACTGTTAAATGGCACCAAGGAATTTCAGCTACTTGAAAAATACGAAGCCATGCATGCATCGTCGTTACCTCCCACTAGCAAAAGTGAAGACAAAATCCAGAGTGCAGGAGAGATGCAGGATATCACATGCACACATGACCGCGATTAGTCATTACAGCTGTCAATCACCCGTTTTTATGACATCAAATGACTGATAAAAGACAAACTGATCAGAAAGATGACGAACTCAAATCAAATCAGCCTCGTGATATCTACCTAAAAAGACCAAAACCACCTTCAGGAAAAAGTTATTGGAAGCA
>JAPQRN010000001.1:20557246-20575787 GCA_037367275.1 Coranthus polyacanthus
CTATATTGAGGCCACGTTATGACGACATTACGCAGCCTAGTTTATTCGCTCACATTTTAGAGAAATGCACATAGTTTACATTTTCTTTGTTTTTCGGGACTTTTCAAACGTCCACTTCAAATTTCTTTGGAAACACAGCTACTGTTGCTACAAATGTCCCCATAGAAATCAGTGTACAGGCTGTTATCATGGATGTAGGCAACGGAGACAGTTGATAACTTAGAAATGAGATCATGTCAGCAAACGATCAGCTCCTAGCACAAAACAGACACCAACATAAGCTTCACGTAAGTACACGATAATGTGATATTGAACCTTTAAGACGTGCTCGCAAGTTTTTACTGAACTTTTCCTTTTCTTGGCTGTGGTTTTCATATAAGCCTTATGCTCTTTAACATTATCAAAACATTGTTTTGTTATATTTAATGTGTTTTTGCATGTCTGGCAGCTGTAAAATAAAAGATCAAAGAAAATTCAAGAAATTAAAATAGTTCAACACAAGTTCAAGTATCACAGAATTCAGGAGTCAAGGTCGTGCACTAGTGTGAACGAGCAGAGATGTTGACGGGGAATCCGAACAGTGTTTAACTGCATGTACTCCACTGTCCTCCACAGGAGAAAATTCATCAAAGTGACAAAAGAGGACGCTCCCTTCCTGTCGTTGTTGAAATCTGATCAATACAGGACTGTGAAAAGTCCACTGTCACGCTGCATTCAAAGTGCAACGTGACATGTACTGAACAGAACAGCGAACATGTTATCTTACACCTCGTTATCTTAGTCGACAAATTTTGCATGACTCAAATCATTTTCAGTGCTACCAAGTGAAACTAAGACCCTTTTTGAAACCAGCATACTGTGTATTTCAGTTTCTAAAAAGTGACACATCCTCATTCTCAGTATCTCAACAATGTCTCCACAGTACGTTCATAGTGTTTCAGTGTTTATTCTGCTGCCATTCAGTTTCAATAAAACTCTTTCATGTTATACTTGCACATTATAATGAAACGCAGATCACCTTGATTCATTTTTCTAATCACTTCACATTTGTGAACGTATCAGTCGGTATTCACGACTATTCCTGTGACTATGTGAGTATGATATTTAAAATAGACACTGGGGTAAGCCTGTGCTTTTTGTTTGTGTGGTTAGATCTTCCATTGTGAGATAGTGTGTGGGAGGCTCGAAGAAGACACTGCCACTATTCAACAACCTTCTTGTTTGTTCGCAGTATTTACACTAATCAGTCAAATTGAGTGTAGGAGTGAGTTATTGATGTTTATCACAGTGCAGTGCAGCACCGCTGGTGTGCACTGTCTCCAGACTGTGAAACTGTGAACTCTACCAAAACAGGAATGCTGCAAAAAGTAATCAGTGAAAGGACTCGTACTGAGAAGTGTTCAGGGGATCCCAGGGCATGTTGCAACCTCAAGGAGCCTATTAATATCTGCTTTTCAAAGCTCATTTACAGCAGGTGAATTTTGTACAGAAGACAAAAATGCAAAAATGGGTTCAAAGCAAGGGACAAGGACCACAGCTTGAATGTGAAGCCAATGTGGAAGTATGCTAACGTGTAAATACCAATGATGGCCACTAGATGCTGATGCAAAAAAGGCCTGGCTCCCATAGACTTACATTGAACTTCTCTCTAAAAATACTACGAGTCATTTTTTTTTCTAGGAGTCATTCAAGTGTTATTCATCTCATCTGGTGGTTCATCTTTAAGTTATTGCTCCGTTAATAAGGTTTAATGCTAACAGGCTAACAGAGGGGCTTTGATTGACAGCTCACTCGTCTGCAGAGTCAGACATTTGGAACTTTGGTTTTTTGAATAAAATGTATTTTTTTAGTAGTTGTGGTTTAAGAAGTTACACCAACAATAACATAAACTGATTTTGTTACACAAGGGTTTGATGACGTTTACCATTTTACCGTTGTCGGTAAACTTAAAGCATTTAGCATTAGTTCACCCATCAGCCCTTGCACTTTTCCAGCTCCGCCCTTTTGTCTAAATATGGTCACTTGAGTCAAGATGGCGATGGGCAAACTCACCCAAACTCCTGGCTTCAAAATGGCAGATTAAAAACCAACGGGTGACGTTACTGGAGTCTGTCTACGTTTATGGTTAAAATGAAAAGCAACATGACACTACAGACTAATTTAATTCCTGTTTTAATTCTAAAAAGGCCAGCAATACAGCCTAGTGTTTTTTGCATGTTAGTGCAAAAACAGGCAAGATTTGATGCGACTTTGGGTACATTATGCCACCTGGGCCTGATCTCTTTTTTAGTTAAATCTGAATTAATCCTTTGATGCACAAGCTATGCAAAACTTGAAAAATACAGACATTCTTTCTTTCCTCTCTGTTCAAATCAAAAGACTAAATATAAATATGCATGACCTGATGCCATTTCATGCCACTGTGGAAAAGCGAAGCTACTTTTCCAAGCTCCATCCATGATGATCCATGGAGCAGATCAGTAGAGTCGCTGAAGTGACCACAGACATGAGCAGACGAATTACAATATACTGAAAGGCGATTAGGGCTTTTTTTTTTTTTGCCACTGATGCCAAAAAACGATCAAGCATTGCAGCTTTAACGCACAAGATGAGAAAGGCCAAAATGTCAAAAAAGGCGTATTGAAGAACACCTGAAAGATGCCACTCATTTATTACAAGATCATAGAAAATAAGAAGTCATTCAGGGCTTGTGCAACAGGCGAACAACCTCCCAGATCAGCAGCTGACTGGAGTTTCATAAAGTCCGTGCACCTGGTTGTCTCATATCACAAGCTGCACACAAGTCGAAGGAGCGCACCCTCATCTGGTGTTTTTAGGGAACTTTCGCTTCCCCGTCGCCTGTTTCCGCACAGTTGAAAACAGTTTGAGAGGTTGTCAATGAAGCGTGTAGCGGGTGTACAGCTCTTAATCTCCTCCTCCGTAAAAACCGAACCGAGCTGAAGTTCGTCCGCGTCCTTTAATAAGAATAAAACCAAAAAAAAAAAAACAACATGTCGCTGCCGCAGCAATTACGCGACGAAAGGTGAGTGTGTTTAAACACGGAATATTACTTCATACAGTGACAAATGTCTCTGTATTTGTCTCCTTCACACACGTCTACGGCTCTAATAAACTGACAGTGAAACAGCCATTTAAACATTTTATTGCCATTGTCATGTAAGATACTTTTACGTGTTTGTGGAAGGTTTTCAGTTTCATTGTGCTTTAACTTTTACATTATGGAAGTTTGAGTCAAAAATATTCTAATCAACTCTAGGTAGGAAGTACAAATACATTGTTACTGTACAGTATAGTACAGTGGAGTTTTCATGTGTCTGTGCTTTACTGATATACTTTATTATAGAGTGTTCATTTTTCTGACGTTTTACTTTTTACTCCCTACATTTTAATCTCTGTACTCCTTACTTTAGGTTTAATGCATCTGCAGAGGGATGAACGATGATGTTTTTATTCTGCATCATTGTCACCTTCTCATTATGTCTGATTTCAACCTAAATGGAAGAGGCAACGCATAGAAAAGACAATAGAAACAAGACAAAAACAATGTAAGACGCGTAACAGGACAAAAAAACGGTGCTAAAGCTGTGCAGACGGTGACACAAGACGGTACAGATGTAACAAGACGAAAACACGTGTAGTCTCTGATTTAGTGCTTATTTTGTTCATTTTCCGTTCACGTCAGACGTTACAATTAGAGCTGGATCATGCAGAAAAGACGTCCTAATGTTTCCAGTACTGTTGCTTCCTTCAACTTCTTACTTTCACACTTCGAGTGCATTTCAGAGCCTGACCTTTTTGAATCAGTACTCGTACCTTTACCAGAGTCTTTCTTTTTTACTCAAGTATCTGTACTTCTACTGGAGTAACGAAAGCGTGCATGTTTGTCACCTCTTCTTCAGTGACTTTGATCAGCTGCCTGATAACATCCCAGTCACAGCCAACATTGGTGACATTGAGGAGAAAAAAGGCTTCATCTACTACTTTGTAAGTTTAAACATTTACCGCATGAGTTTCAAACTTAAAAGACCTGCCAAAGAAAGCGGCGAGTGCATCATGCTTTCGGTCTGCCATTCATGTTTCTGTTCCTCTGTCTCCTTCCCAGAGGTTTGTCATTGAGGTGAAGACTAAAGGAGGGAGTAAGTACCTGATCTATAGGAGGTACCGAGAGTTTTTCAACCTCCACCAGATCCTCGAGGCTAAATACTCTCCTGAAGATGGAGAGAAACCTGGTCCGAACACCTGCGTCCTGCCTACTCTTCCAGGTGAGTTTGCACAGCGGCGACATGGTATCACCTTTCACATTGTTTAAATGTATGTGTTTCTGCAGCCAACAGTCAGACAGACAAAGCATTGTACGCTTTGATTCTGACTTTAATCATGAGGAAGTCTCAGACTGTCACAATGTCTGATTTCAAAATTTCTTAACCTACTATGTGGAAATGTGAATTGTGCTGCAGGTACCATGTCAGAATAAGGAGGCTGACTCCATTTTTTTTTTTTTTTTTAATGTTATTTACCCCCGCTGGTGCAGGACAGCAGGTAAATGAAGCTCTGTGTTTGTGGAATCCGTTGATCTTAAGGTGCTCTAGCACACATCGACGCGTCTTTTCAGAAGCGAGTTTACCCAGTTTTTCAGTGATTTGTTATTGTTCGATTCATCAAAGCTCAAAAGTAAAGCAGGAGTCCAGTCACTTTGTGTGTGAACTGATGCTCAAGACCCACAAAGTTTCAAACGGAAGGAGAAGAGCCGTAATAATCATCTGTAATAATAACGCTGATTTAGTTGTTTAGTGAGAGTAGAAATGACTCATCAGGGCTACTGTAGTTTCCAGTTTCACAGCGATGACAGTGTTTTTGCTGTGGGAGTCTGCTGATAGCTGAATACAGAGGAAACACTGTACTCGATACTGCATCTTTTCTGCCGTGTCACTCTATAACCTTCACCTTCGGGTGCATCCTCACTCTGCTTCCCTCTCTGGAGCAGCAGAGCGGCTTTACGCTGACAGCTGGCAGAGGTTCTTCCCTGTGGCTGGAAAGAGTTGAAACTCATCTGAACATGCTTTTAAAGCCAGAATGCACTGCATGTGTTAGACAGATGTGTTATGTCAGCTGTCAGAAGTCAAACCGTTTGGCTCTTAGGGTTTCGAATACAAATTAGTTTGGTCTGAACACTGTTCTGTAAATCAGGTTTTATTCAAGCGAAAAGGGCGTTCTTGCAGCACTTTTAGGCATATGCTGCTGCATAATAATGTGAAGTTTGGCTCTGAAAATGCTGCACTCCAAAGTTCATCAGTGGGATATCTGCAGTACCAAGAATATCACATCTTCTCAAATGATTTATTGATGGAATGTAAAATGTTGTAATTGTTGTAATTACATTCTTGTAAAGGATTGTATTGAAGTATTTCTATCTTTACACGTTTCTCTTTGAAATAGTCCTGTCTTTAACATGTGGAGTGACATTCTGAATAGTCAGGAAAGAGCAGATGGATGGTAGGACAGATGAGCGCCTCGGGGGGAGCAGACGATCTGTAAGACGGCTCATCATGGCAGCAGCCATGTTGTAACAGCCATGTTGTAAGGCAAGGCCTATTACCGTACATAAGCACACCTTAAATGTCTGCGAACTCTTCACCTTCTTCAGTTTGCCCTCATAGAGTTATTCCAAAAATATACCTAAAATCTAAAAGTGAATTACGCACTATAATCTTCAGCTTCCTCATTTCATTAGCAGCACATATACCGGAAACTGTAAACTCTGACACTGGGTGTTTTTTGCTGAAATAAACCTTGAGTGTTACAAGTAATTGTTCCTCAACAATAATAATAATAATAATAACTTTATTTATATAAAAAATACTGTTACAAAGCACTTCAGAGTCAAATTAAAAGAAGACAGGGGAAAAAACTGAATATATATAATCACCATCCATGACTTAAAAGACACTTAAAAACAGCTAAAAGACAGATAAGACATACACTTAAGACGTGATTTAAATGAGGGCAGTGAGTTTTCTAGTCTAATCTCCTCTGGTAAACTAACTGTAGAAGTCCTGTTACCCTCGGTCTTCAGCCTAAAGTGGAGAACAGTTACCAGGGTCTCCTCAGAGGACCTCAGGCGTCGGGGCAACCATTTAAAAGCTCCTTGAGGTAACTTTGTGCCAAACCATGCATGGAGTTTAGCTGCCATCCAGTTCTCAACAGTGGATTATGGAAAAACTTCAGAGGGTCTGAGGGTCATGCTGGGAATCATCAGTATAACAGTGAAATGAGATGTCATGTTGTCTGTCTCATGTCATAGAGACTAAAGACTGACAGTAATTTAAAGAAATAAACACACTGATTACCTCTTACTGCTACAACAAGATAATAATAATAATGTAAATTCTAATGTGTTGTGCATGAACTCCACTGCTGACCATTTTCCTCTTCAGAGAACACATTATGATATAACGTGATATGATTTTGTTTCCTAACTTATGACTTCAGGAGATGGAGAGATAAGAAAAAGAATTTCCAGAGCTTATCTGAACATTTAGTCATCTAATCCAACTTGAGGCACAAGCAGCAAAAGTCTTTATTGTTCAAGCGCCAAAAAGCAGCCTCTTCACAGACGACAATAAACGGAGACTTTAAATTAGTCAGACACCCAGACATTAAAAGTCAAAGTTGGGCTCAGCTTCCTTCTCAACCTACAAAAAAAAACCAACAAACCAAAAGAGGAAATACAACATTTTGACACTTTCACATATATTCATATGCGGTGCGTCTGTGTTCGTCCTCTCGTCCTCATCTGCTCAGTGTCTCCAGTTTAATTCTGCACCTCATTGTTTTCCCATAAGTCTGTCTGTCTGGGAGCCGCCGTCATTGTCTGTATTGATTATCAGAGGCCTGAAACCAACATGTGCACCAATAAAAGCCTGAAGGCTTTGAATGGGAGGCTCGGACCATTGATTTGGAAGAGATGAGGACAGAGTGAAGTTTGTGTGTTTAGATTCCAAATAAATGCTTTATTGTACGGATGCACTGCAGTTTTCAGTGTTATACGTAACACACACAAGGCGCATACAATTACTTTGAATCCGACTCAGACATGATTACAGCTATCAACCAACGAACACTATTTGACAAATGAAATATTGTATTTAGGAATGTCTTAAAAGATGATGACTCTAACAATCGCTGCAGTCGTGTTGCAGAAACAACTGCCGTCAACTACGTTATTTACACCCGTAATGGCAGAAACAATTTGTACCTGTGTGTCCACAGTGAACCGTTCTGTTTACACCTGGGTTTTATAAAGGCCTGCTATTGTATGATATTGGCACCTGAATGACAAAGTTGTTTTTTTGTTGTTGTTTTTTAATTGTGAGCCACTTGTCTAAATGATAATATATGTAGAAATACACAAAACAACTGTAAAAGATTTTAGGCATTGAATTTGTGGTCACATCAAGAGGTCTCAAAGAATTTACTTGAAAACATTCACTAATCTTTGTTTGTTGTTGGCACCGCGTACGAAGACACTGCAGCTTTTATGTGAAATGTTAAACCGTATCAAACATACGTTCTGCAGGAGAGCTTGCAGCAGCTTTTCTCGTTGTCACTTGCTATATTGGAAAAGTTCTACTTTTCGACAAACTCTGATTTAGCATCTGCCACTGAGGAGTCTGCTGGATAATATTAGATCTGATGAGTTTAATTGCAGTGCCAGATCTCATCAGGATGGAAAGGGAATAAGAAAGACAGCGGGGAGAGGAGGAAGACAGAAGGGAGATGGGTGATGGGTAGGAGCAGGAAAAAAACAATGGGAATAAAACCGACACACTGAAGCATTGTTTATTAGTGAAAATTAATATTTCTTAATACCAGAACCTTTCCCTGACATTTATTTCTAAATGAATGTTATTACTTTGTAGATAAAATGTTTGTTGTCAGTATAGAAGGAGAAAATTACCAAAGATAACCATTACATTATCATTACACATGGCGTCCTTGAGCTAAAACTCATTCTCCTCTTTACATTATTCATTTGATTATTATTTCTGACACTCTCGAGTCACAGTATTACCTCTGGGGCTCAATGCAACAAAGACATTCAAGCTGCGCAATTAATCGAATCGCAATTGCAATGTCAGCCTGTGCAGTTATATAACCGCAAAACGCTGCAGTTTAATTGCGTAAAAATGTGAATGTGACAACCTATAGAGGGTTTGCATGTGAGCTCACAGTGGAGTCACCGATGTCAACCTCACTGAGCGGCAGCGTTTAGCTTAGATTCACTGAACACAGGGGGAAAAAAAACATCTGACATGGGAAAGAGCTGTTGTGTGATTGCACGGAAAGACACCTGCCTGGTCTGTCATGTCTCTACAATTACCTTTACATATTCACTTCAAAATAACACTGTTGGATACTTAAAAGAAAATGCACAAATTCACCTCTTTCTCTCTTTCAACTTAAAGATGATTGACCAAACCAGTTAACTTTCTTGTTATATCTATATCTATATATGCTGTATCAATCATATTCTTGTGTAAGTATTTGAAAAACTCGGTTGCCATAATGTCCTTGTTGTGTTTCTGGTCTAGTCTCGGTCTCAGTACGCTCGGGTCTTGTCATGACTTGGTCTTACGTGTACGTGGTAATGACTACGACACTAGATTCAAGGTCAAAAGACTGTGTTCCTCAATAAGGCTCCAGGAGCTGGACAGAAGTGGATGGAAGGAGTGAAATGATGTAACGTAAGGGAGTAAATGAGTGAATGTGCATCTGCGAGTGATTGGATGAGTTATCATGCGAGTCAAGTCTGAATGAGATGAGAGAAATTGAGAGAGCAGAGAGGGCTGAGGGTCATTAAGACTGTGCTAAATTTGATTTAACAGCAGTGTTAGATGGCTGTGGGTAAGGGCCTGATTTAGAGCTCTCGGAGTCTGTGTTCTGTGTCTCATATTTTTTTGACTGGACTGGGTGTGGCTTGAGGGAAGAAGGGTAATATTTCTACACTCTCAGAAAGGTTGTGTTATTCAGAGGAACATTGTTCTAGTCTTGGACTGAATCATTGTCATTTCAGTTTAAATGAGCCAATAGCTGCGCATACATAGATAAAACGAAAACGTTTTTTTTGTAAAAATGTAAGAGAAATTACACTGCAGGTCAAAAGCTTAAGACTCAGTGAAAATTCAGTGCAATTAAATTACCGTGTATGCTTCTGTAGATGTTGTACAACTATATCCAGAGCCACACTAACATAGTTAGCCGTATTGAATGAAGCCTCCCTGGATCAGCACCTGGACTGTGATCCGTGTGCATCCATGCAACGTTGCACTTTCTGTAGCACATTTATGGCCAGATTTACGAATGCTTTGTGCCAGTGCCAACCCTCTTTTGGCATCAAAGCTACTGCTACGATTATTTTTCTTTTGCATCATGGCGCAGCTTCGTCAAGCAAGACTGCTTTCAACCTAAATGAACGCAACAATAACACGACGAGAAACACAGCACCTTGGTTCATCCATCATTTCATATCACACACACAGCAAGATGAAAACAACGATGTAAAGGACCTGTCTAAAGGTCTATTTTGATTTAATGTTACGAAAGCCAATATACGCTTTGCCTTAATGTGACAAGTCAACATTGGCAGCGGCATTGCATCTTGTATCTTCAATTTCTAATAATCAGTAGTGATTTGAAATATAAATTTAAATGTCACGTTTGTCTTTGTGGATTCTGGTGTAAAAATCGTGCCAAAATCCTACAGTTAGATCAATTGTACCTGCTGTCGTATCAAAGACTTTACAAATGGAGATGAGATAAAAAGAAAGGACGACGCTGGCAAAAACCCAATGCATAGTTTGAAGGATGCACGAGGGCTGTTCTGTTTCTATAACTTCGGATCCTTTGCACATACGGCCCCAGCCCACTGACTCTGTCCTGCACATTTCCCACTGTGCATGTGTCTTTTCTTAGGAAAGGTCTACCTTGGCAACAAACAGGAGATTGCAGAGAGCAGAATCCCTGAACTCAACACCTACATGAAGGTAATCACATTTAATTTCATGCACCGTGCAGTCTTTTACTTTGCACAAAGGAAAGGAGTTGTTGGCATGCTTACTATCTTGTGCAGCGTGCAGCGCAGTAGCCTACAACTCAGTGGGCTGAACAATGCTGTAGGTGGATAAGCACTGACTCGGATATTTCAGCAGTAGTTTGCAGATGGAGCTCAACATGTAGGCGTTGCTGCTCTCTTCTCTTTGCTCTGCCCTGTGCCCACATCACGTCTGACTGACTGTAGTTGTGGGACTTTTGACATGTTTCAGCGTTGCTCCATCGCTAAAAACGCAATCAGGTTCTCTTTCTCCCACTCACTCACTTCTCTTTTCTGCTTTACTCTTTTTTTCCCGCAACCTACGTGGTTCTCACTTTGCCACACTCTCTCGCCTTCGCTCGCCTTGCTCTTGTAATCTTTCTCGCTTCATCTCATTTCATCCACTCCTTCCATCCTTTTCCCTCAGATCTCCCATAACCTGAATTCTTCTTCTTCTCCTCTTCCATCAAACTCCCACTCTGGTCCCCACCCTCTTCTCTCTACTGCCCTCTCTAACTGTCCACTCTAATCTCCCTCATTTTGCATTTCACCTCTGTCTCCACTCCCTCTTTATCGCTCCCTCTTTACTCTAATCTGCCCTTCTTTTTCCATCATCTGACGCCGTCCCATCATTCTCCTTTTCTTTTCCCTTTCCCAGAGGCTGCTGGGTTTGCCAACATGGTTTGTGCTCGACGAGGCTCTCAGGATGTTTTTTTACCAGACGGAGCAGGACCAACAGAACCAACCACGAGCCCTTAGGCGACTTCGCCCACCGACCCGCAAAGTGTAAGACCCTCTGCACACCCTGCTATTAAGCAGAGGGAATGGTAAAAAACTGAACACCAGACCAGATGAGACTAAATAAATTTCCAAAACACTCCATAATCTGTTTGCTTAAACATATTAAGAGCAGTTAGGCTCAGACTACTCGCAATGCTGCTCACATCAAGTCACTATTGTGCATGTGAAGCTCTATAAAAATGACAGATGGTAGACATTTCTCTTTCAGATCAATAACTGTCATTTGTACTTTAACTACCAAGACAGACGGTTTTCTGCAGAACACACGAAGCTCAAATAAAACGTGCTTAGGGTGCAAAGGTGTCGGCTGTGTTGAATCAGGTTTAAAGCTGAACAGCCACAGCAAAAAAAAAGTTTTTTCTGGATCTGAATGATCTGGTTTTGGAATTCCCATGTTTTTCTATTCAGGATCACGTAATCCATCTTACTTTTGTACTGGTTTTTCAAAACAACATTGGATTAACATCCAAACGTAAACTTCAAATCCGGTTTCGCAGTGCATATCTCATATCACAATGTAGACTCCCAGCTCTGTAAGGAACGTCAGGCACAATGGAGTGACAGTATATCGAAACCGAGACGAGACCAAAACTTTGAGGGGTTGAGACCAAGACCAAGGCAGGGCGAGACAATGACAACCCAGTTTTACAGAGTTGCACAAGAACATGATTGATATGGTATGACACAACCAAAGCAGTTCATTTTCTTACCATAACATTGAAATGACAATAATCCCAACTAAAACTAGCGCCCTGAAACATGCAGGATATACATAGGCGGCTAATATTTATCTCTAAAATCTCACACAAGTGAAGAGACTTCTGAAGTCTTATCTTTTTAAAAAAAATAGAAGTTGAAAAGTTAAAATAAAAAGACATGACCCCAACCGTCACAGTAATTGGTGCATTGCGCAATTTGTACCTGCTGTGTGTTTTCTTTTTGTCCTGTCGTTCCAGATTAATGCTTTTGGTTTATGTTGTCAAATTTTATTACAGAAGATTTGGCTGATATCTCCTTCAGACAGCCATAGCTTCGTCTCCAAAAATTTCAAAATAGAAGTGATTCAAGTTATTGGTTGCAAGTTTTACATCAAATCACACCAGTGTTCATGTCAACAAATAAACCAGATAATGCACTGGCAGTGTAGTGATATCCCTGCAGGTAGTTGTAAAAAGAATTCTCCTCTGTAGCTCTTCCTGAGGTTTCTACGATGTTTTTCCCATTAAAGGGTTTTTCATGGGGAGTTTTTCCTCACTTGAACCGAGGGTCAAAGGACTGAGGGAGTCGTACTTTGTCCAGATTGTAAAGCCCTTCGACGTGAATTTGTGATATTGGGCTATATAAATAAAATTAAATTGAAATCGAATTGGAAATGCTTAAATGGCAACAAATATCTGCCTTACACCAGCTGCATAACAGTAGTCTATCATGGTGATAAACCTGAGCAACACGTGTTAAAGTTGTCGAGTCAAACTAAACTTTAATGGATTATTTCTCCTGTTCCTCATATGACTCATCACATCTTTCCCTTAGATTTCCCTTAGAATAAGCCCTTAGACTTATTCTGTTGTCGCTGTCTACTTCCTCATTCATAACGGCTCTTCGGGCTTCTGATTGGCTTGTTTCCCCGGTGGTCAGGTTACTGCAGCAGGAGATGTGGTAAAGGGGGGACTCTCTCAACAGGAAATGAGGCAGAGTACACACTCTGTGTACTTCCTCTCCTCTGGCATCTGGCCTGCTATTATTCATCTAATCGGTTCGTGAACTGCAATATTAAAAGGAACTGTGCCATTTCCTCTTTTCAGTGTTGCTATTTGAATCTCTTATTGTTCCTTTATTTAACCATTACCTCTTCCACAGATATTTCCTCTGGCGATCATTTCTCAACAAAGCCTGGACTTCACTCTCTGTCTATGTCTCTGTGTTTTGGTCCATTTTAAAGTCAATTTGAATTTTTAAGACTGTTGTTTACACAGCTCTTGCATTATTTACAAGGGTATTTAAAAAAAGGCGGTTTCTGGTGCTGCGTTTAACTGACACTTGCATGTGGACCAA
The DNA here is from genome assembly GCA_037367275.1 of Coranthus polyacanthus. Lineage (NCBI taxonomy): Eukaryota > Metazoa > Chordata > Actinopteri > Kurtiformes > Apogonidae > Coranthus > Coranthus polyacanthus. Next base: position 20,570,214 of record JAPQRN010000001.1, read on the forward strand.
TCATTTATAGTTCACTTTTCTCTGTGAAAGTACCTATCCTAAAAGAAGAGCTAAGACCCTTAAAATGGTGTTTTAAAAACTCCAAACCGTCCCCATATCTGTACTGCAGACACAGATAAAAGGGGGGTTTATTTCAAGTTTCATTTGCTTGCCAGCTATTTGTCACTTACCTAGGGGCGCATGCTAAATAATTTATATATTAAGGGATGAAGCTAATGCAGTGCTAGCTTTGTGAGAGATTGAAGGAACAGGGCATGTGGTGACAAACTGATGTTCCTCAGTTAATTTTTTTTTCCTTGTGATAAAGAATGACGAAATGCCCCTGCTTTGTATGTGGTCTGATCTTGACTTGGTCCCTCAAAGCCTTGGTCGCGTCTCAGTCTTGATACACTCTGGTCTTGGTCATGAATTGGTCTCAGTTTAGGTGGTCTTGATTCTTCAGGATGTTTCACACCTTGACAGTTACCATACCGTATAAATTGATGGAGAAATGTGTGGTTTCTTAGTTATGTAGTTGAACTATAAACTAAATGTGTCTGACATGAGCTGCAATTAGAGGTAAAAATTCACTCTGAAAAAGTTTTTTTGTCGTTGTTGTTGTTTCTATGTCATTTGTCAAGGTGAGTTCCCTCCGGTATCGATCACACCTGCGTCATCTGTAAGAGACGACATGCTCACTCGTGGCTTGTCTGTGTGTGTGTGTCTTTTTGTCTCTTTGTCTTTTAGGAAGACGGTCAAACCGAAGATGGACCTCTTCTCCTCCCCCAGGGCCGAGGTATGGGAGTACTTGTTTTTTGTTGTTGTTGCTTTGGTTACAGTCTCTGTGGTAACCCACAGAGTAACAAGTGCAAAATGCTACCATACATTACCTTGAGAAATACCATGTGACGCTGCCAGCACCTTTTACATGACAGGGTCTTAGACGCACACATATTTCAGCATCCCACCCACAGCACTGCATTACTTAGAAACTAGTAGTGGAAAAATACACAACGCAAACATATCATCCGATGTGACAAAGCAGTAAGGATGACTTAATTAATCACAAGTCTTGTCACACTTTCTGCCCTCCCTCTTGCCTGTGACTTCGTTGACCTCATCAATAGTTCCTGCTTCGCTTCATCTCCTTTTTTAATTTCTCTATCCAGTTCTTGTTTGGCATTATCCTCCCTCTCCTCCTTCTTCCCCTCCCCTTCCCTTAAACAAGCCTTAAGTTTGTCCTTGCTTCCTTTTCCTCTCCTCTCCCCCCCCGCTCTCCTTCTCCTTCACATTCCCTCATTTTTATTCTATTCACATCCTCCGCTTAGATAGTGTTAAAAAAAAAAAGAAAAGAAAAGGAAACCGCTTTTTATATTCTGCAGTTTTGTGGTAGAAGGTGAGGACGTGTAGCTGATGATGTGCAGGTCCAGGTGTGTATGGCAATTACATACATGTCAGATCAGAGGTTAAAGCAGAAATGACCTGCCAATTAAATTCTGCACAGAGACCAAACTTGTTCTTTATTCTTTGTGTGGTCAGCACAATCCTAAGCGGCCCTTAGAACACTCACAGGTTCTCAATTACATAAGCCTTTAATTATCATCACTAAATGCCTAACCCTAAAGGGCACCGCATGCTTGAAGCAGGGAACACAAGGCTCCTGGGTGAAAACCTGTATTAACATCATATCGGTCCGCACGTGGAGCCAGAGCAGGTGTCTCAATACATGCATTTCCAAGGAGCTGTTTTTATTCATTTTATTTCCTGACTGGAAATGATGAAAATTTGAAAAAAAAAAACTGGAATATTGCAAACAAACTTTTAAACTACAAGCACAAAAGGGAAACAGAAAGGAAATGTTACGTAGTTTATGGAAATTCCCATTTTCCTTTGCTGAATATTCAGATCAAATTTGCGTGCAGCTCCTTGTTGATGATTGACTTGTTGGTCTGTGACCCCGACCCAGAACATTGTTTCCTTTTCCCCATTTTCCAAAAGCTGGAAGCTATTTATTTTTGTTGAACGTAAAACTAAAACCAACCTGTGTCATTGGTTAGGTTTGACGATTTTGTGAAAATTGGAACTTCACATTAAATGCAACAGAGTAAAGAAATGAGTCCTAAAACCAGAAAATGAGTTATGAGGTATTTTGAACTTTGATGTTCCCTCATCTCAAAGTCAATGGGTTTTTTTCTGTGGTGAACGCAAGCTTGAGGGATTTTTATATTTTGTTCTTCAACATAATTTGCAGTTCTTCAAATAAAAACCAGTAGTCGATTACAATCCCGGTCTCTGATAATGTCCGGGTGAGTGGTTCGCTGAGCGGTACTGAAGAGAAAACATCAATAGAAACTGAGACTGGATTTATGTCTCACACACAACGCTGTTTACTTGTGTGCAGACACACACACGGACAGCTGCTGACACCACGGACTTGTAGTGTGTGAAAACAACAACAAAAAAAGAGGCGAAAAATTACTATTTTACTATTAAGGTGGGATCATGATGATAGGATCTACGTCGTGATGACTGGAATTATCCACCAGCCCAACCCTAGTGTGTACACTCCCATATGCTTACTGTCATAATAGCGCCCTCTACAGTGCTGGAGAGCAACAGCAACGCCTACAAAAACACGACAGCAACAGCAACCTCTGCATTCCATTTACCTTCTAAGACGGACCTGGGAATGATGTCACACCTACGTTGACAACGTTCCAGTGTAATAAATAGCAAAACTAATAATACACTGACAGCAGTATCAGTTGATAACAACACATTGTGCTGTATTGTTCTGCGACATAATACACAGATAGAAGTTGGACAGTACTGTGTGAACAGCTGATTCAAAGAAAAACAAACAACTTCGATGATGTACATTACCACAGTTTTTGCACGGAGTAGCCATCTTGAATTTTAGTCTGACTTTCTGAGTATCCGCCTACAGGGGGTGTTCCGATTGAAATTTCCATTTGGGAACTCGGAAATTCCAACTCGACAGCTCAAATGGAGCACACAATATGTAAACATTGATGGTTGTGGACAGAACGCGGGTTTTCTGCGGAAAACACGTTCAAGCAAACATGTCTGCCAAAACTTAATTCATAAAATTTAAAACTGAAGACATTTCGTCTTCGAATCAAGCTGTTTGTAATTCAGGCATTCATTTTTCCAATGTCAGTCAGCTTATGTCAGCAATTATTGTCTCTTTTTCTGAAAAATTGTCGAAGACACGCACAACTTAACTGCAGTTGAAGATTTTTAGGATTTAATCGTGGACAGAAATAACTTTGGACTTGTTGCTGTTTGAGTGTCAGGATGCTGCTCTGTTGTGTAAGTGGCCGTGTCTACACTTCATACAGGCTGTAAAGTGAGTACATGCAGGTGAAGTGAGTTTGTCTGCAGCTTTTGAAGTATGTGTTCTTTATCTCATTGCAATAGAGTTTAACTCTTCCTGACCTTGCACTGCACAGAAAAAAGTGTAGCTCTTACCCATACAAACACACACAAACACACACACACACACACCGTATCTCTATCTCCGTACACTCCACTGGTCTTTTATTACCGAACTAAGAGCAACAACTCTATTTTACTCTCTCTCTCTGCCTCCCCTCTCTCCCACACAGAAGTAAAACAGTGGTGTACTCTATACTCACGAAGCTGCCAGCCTACTCAACATTTATTTTAGCTCTATCGCTCTCTCTCTCTCTGAGAAAAATTTGCGTGTTCATGTGTGTTTGTGAATGTCCAAGTATTTTTTTTCAGCGCAGTGAAGTGGCTGTTACATGCCGTCCAAACAGTGATCAATAGCTGGTCTGAGCCTGACGGATAAGAGGAGAGATCAGGCATTTGTCACAGTAGAGCTGGTGCATGCGTTAGCGTTTATGCTACAACACTTCATTCCACTCCGCTTAGTATTAGCTCAGGCTTAGCTCGAACGGCGTGATGAGTAATTGTTGTTGGCTGTGGCACGATGAGCTTTAAACAAGGTCAATGAGGATGCTTTTGGTTAGCTTGGCAGGCAGCTCTTGGTTAGCAAGAGGTTTTAACAAGCACGAGCTGAGTGGAGTGATATGTGATGTAAAAAATTGGAGACGTGAAGAGACAAATGAAAAGACAAGAGGCATAGCAGAAACGCGCGGTGCAGAAAAACCTTATAGACTTTAAAAAACTGAAAATCAAGCAGGTCCTAATTGACTGATGGTCAGCACTTCTTCTACTTCAAAGAGCCATTAAAGCAGAAATGAGATCTATTTCAGATAAAGACCTACCTCTGAAAAAAGGCGATATGCAAATACATTTAGTTATCGTCAGCAGAAAGAAATATGACCAGACAACTGACAGTATGAACTGAAGCTGTGCAGTAGCAGGTTACTTGCAAACGTGTGCTATTGTAATAAAAATAGCATAGATTTAACAGGTTTGGTGGTACAGTTGAGAAGTAGACTTGATTCGTTGTACTATACAGTCCATAGACGTCTATCGTTGTCTATAAACTATTAAGACGCATCACTGCTGCACTGAATAAAGTGTTCCTTCTTTCCATGAACATGAACACTGTAATTGAATTTCTCACATTGTCACACATAAGCCATCCTGCTGTTGTAAACAGTCAGCGGAGAACTACATTTATATTATGTTTGTATAATCAATGACTAGAAATAGTCTCCAAGGAATACATTATTTCAACTTTTGAGTACCTTTTTTTTTATGGATGTAGCATTAATTAAATCCAGCCACGAAGTCAGGCTCAGCTACAATCCTGGTATGTCACTGACAGTAGCTGATCTCGGTGTCGGTCCACATCAGCTGACGGTCAACCGATTCCCTTCTACATGTCTTACGTATCTAACTTCTCATTCAGGACGCCATATTTAAACGGCTTATCTTACCTCCCTGCTTTAGCCTGTTACCTTTACTGCTTCTCTCAAGCCACCTCATCCCAGCTCCCTCTTTTCATGCTGTGTCTGCCTGAATCAATGTCACGTCGTTGTCATCGATGGTGTTCGGTTCTGTTTTCTATGGGGGTCTTGCTGCTGCTCTCCCTGCCTTCGGCTTTCCAAGTATGCATGTGGAAAGGCAGGAAGATCCCAAAACACCACCAAATATAACTCTCTGCAGATGAAATAGTTTTTGGTAAAAGTGATCCAGATTGACTCAGGTTTGGGTGTTCCGTTGTGCTGATCGATAAATCACATTTTCATCGTCGTTGCCATAGAAACATGTACGAAAAACACTTTGCAAAATAATTCCCGAAATACTGTGGCTAAAAATGATTTTATTTCATCCTGCAAACGCCACCAAACACTATAAATACTGACCTATCAGATGGATCTGTAGCAAACTGTCACATACTCTCATACTGTCACATATTATTTAGACTGTGTTTGGTGGCAACTGTGAGTTCATCACAAGTCATATCGTCTTTGCAATATTGAACAATGTTATCGCACAGAGCAGATTTTCCACATATGGTGCAGTCGTGTTCTTAGCAACTAGACACATTATACTTCAGTAGAGGAAGAGAAAGCGCGCAATACTGTACGTAGACTGCACATATGTTCTTTTATGAGTCATGCAGATTTCAGGATT
>JAPQRN010000001.1:20588341-20600378 GCA_037367275.1 Coranthus polyacanthus
GAAGGTAAATAAACCCAATATCATGTGAAATGTGATATTACATTGTGATCTCAAGATGATAGCATTAAAAACATAACACTGTGTACACTGTTGTTTTGCTGTTGTTTTGTGGCGGAGGGGTAAATAATTGCGTGCAACCTCACACCTTGAGTTCATTCACACATCTCCTAAAATGTGTTAAGAGAACCGAAAATGAACCATCAGTGGTCGAAGTACAGCCTATGAAGCACATGCCAGCGTAACAGTGCATGAGCTATTATTGCATGTAAGCTTTGCTCCTCATAAAGTTGTATCTAAACCAATTCTACAATTTTGATTTCTTTTTGTATGTTATGTGTATATATGTATATATTTTTTTGTGCACAGCAAACCCTTAATGACATAATTGTAATTGTTTGCTAATCTTTGTTTGCTGCTTTGTAAAGCATTGGTGAAGTGATTAATCTCTTTTCATGGAAGTCATTTGAATAAATTGGACTTTAAAAGTAGTGATTTAAATCACAAATTTTGGCTTCTCTGGTTCTCAAATGCATACACATCAGAGCAGATTTACATAACCTGTTTTTCTAAGAGATGCGCTGATAAACTAAGATAATTGCTGACCTTTCTGACCCACATTTCATGTTTCAGTCCAGCAGTATTTTGTCTGTGAAGCTGCAGGGAAACCAACATGAATGAGTAGCGGTCCATTAATTCACCAAGCCTGCCCTGAAGAGCAGCAGTTTTTGCCGTTGTGCAGTTCAATTCTGCAAACTGCAGCTTGCCGGTTGCCAATCATCACTCGCTCATAAAATGAGTCTCTGTGGGACGTCCGACTCGTAGCCCCTCCCCTCCCACAGCAACAGCAGCACCATCACTGGATGCATATGCTCATTGCATCATATCAGTCTTTTTTCTTTATTCTCCCTCTCTCTCTGTCTCTCGTTATCTGGTAATTTAGATAGGTGAGCGCTGTGATTAGCCTTCCCCATTCATAATCACTTCATTTCCGCCGCTTATCTTCTCATTATTGTTTTTCTGTGTTCAGGCCTATTGTGCCCTAGAGTAGGATGGATGAGAGCCTGGTCCTGAGTTTTAATATGGTTTAGCCGTGATAAAAGGAGGGAGAGAATGAGGAGACGAGGGATGAGGTTCTGGTGTATCTATGACTAGATAGTGAGAAGGATCGCACTGTATAATACAAGAAAGAGGAAGATGCAAAGAAATAGCACTGGAGCAACTAAAATTGTTGCCTAACTCATTAATGTGACACTAACTCAATTTGTATTCATTTCAGTTTCCTTTCTTTTTTCTTTATCTTCCTGATCTATCCTTTTCATCTCTTTTCACTCTTCACTCTTACTCAGTAAATCAAAATTCACAACTGCATCAAACATTTTCAAACAATTTGCTTGACGCAGTAATACTGATGTAAAGCAGTCACAGGTGTGTGTTTCTGGAGTATTTTACTACAGCTTTCAAACAAGAATCCAAACAATCATTTTTCTAAAGAGAATTATACAACTCTGCATCGACCAGTTTTAAGTTTTCTGTTTGAACATGCTTAGCATCAGACATATTACAATTTCTTCACAGCTTGTTTAGGTTTGTTCATTGCTCTGACGTCATGCGTTAAAATGAATGAAAGTCAAAGAAACGTCTTTAAAATGTCTCTGTCCTCCCTGTCCTCGTCTGTCTCAGGAACGTCTTCCAGGTGGATGACATCGCCCTGAACTACCGTGACCCCGAGGGCGACCTCATCCGTATCCTTGACAACGAGGATGTCCAGCTGATGATCAAGGAGAGCCGAGGTCAGCAGGGCAAAGTCAAGAGACCTGTCAATCAGTTTCCATGGGAACTGCATGTAACCATGGCCTCTGACCTTTCGGTTTACAACTCCGAAGCAGGGGACGTTTGACTCTTTTAGAGAAGGAGAGAATTATGTATTATTTTAACTGCAGAAAACATAGCTTGACCAAGTCGACAGTGTTGCTGATATGGTATGCGTTTGTTTAGGGAGCATTTTATTCACTGGTCCATCCATGTTAAAGACGTTACTTTTGTTTCACTTAAAGGTCTAAACATTTTACTTAGTAATAAACCAATGTAATACCATTTTCACGTGTGGCCGCTTCATTCATTCATCATTCATTCTTGTTTGTTTTCCTTAGGTCTACGTGTACAGTGAGACTTCATATGTTCAGATCAGAACAAAACGTGTCCTACACGGTGTTATCCTGCAGGCAAACCTCAAAAATCATACCGGTTGTTCACATTTCTACATCACATATAGAAACAAAGTGAACTGAGGTCATTTTGAACGTACCAGTTATTACTACACTGGGCAATGGAGATACATAAAACCTCTCATCCTCATCTTAACATCTTATATTCTCTGCTTTTTCTCCTCTTCTTCTTCTCAGCCTGATTTGAGGATTTAATTTGATTTTAATGCTTCTTTTATTTGTGCTTTTTAATACTTTTATGAAAAAATTGCTTCCACGTCACGTCACCCAGTGACTCCAAATCTATGCCGAATCGTATTACTGCACTGAACTAACGAGAAACACCTCATTTTATTTGCTTTTATACGGTTTCTTCTATTTTCTATGGATATTTTAATGTAAAAATCAACATTTTTTAAATAGAGTCCATGTCATGTGACTATAACCTCTCTCATCATTATGAAATCCTGATCTTGTAATAATGGGATCAGTGAGATAACGTGTCTAATTTTGTTTTTCCTTTCATGAAAGCAGTGTGATTCCATATAAAGGAAATGATCATAACATTTGCTGGTAATGAGCTCTCAGATGTGAGCCTTTACTTTTTGTTGTTATTGTACCATTGTTTAAATTTTTAATTAACATGTCACCTTGGGGTCAGGGATATTGTGTGCTTTTTTTCCCCATGACTAAAAGATAGTTGTTTTTTTTTTTCTAGGACCAATCAAAACATCACTTTAGTAATGGAGCACCGAGAAAGAGAGCGCATTGCTGGATAATGTGTGCACCAGAATAAGACTGTGGAAACAACGAATCTGAATATCCCACAATTAGACAATAATTGAGCACTGATTAATGCTCACAACATTCGACTGACATTTTGTGGTAATATAACGCTGTAGTGCATGACTCTGTTACCCATGCTGTTCATTCACAGTTTATCCATGTGTCTGCATTTCATTCTCACACACTTCTCGCCTCAGGAAATTCAGATATTGCCTTTGCTGGATGGACAGTTTTTCCTCATCTTTAATGCAAAGTTATTCCCCTCATATCCCTTTCTAACAACTTCTCCCAGGCAATGGGGAAGTTATGCATCTTTAAATGTTGCTTATCATACCAGAGGCAACTGATACTCACCTACATTTAGGCGTAAACAACTTGAATATTTGACAGAGTAGTAAAATATGCATGTTGATGCTGTTATCCGGCATCAGGTTTTGCCACAGCGCATCTCTGGTGGAGTGTCCATTAGGACCCAAGCACTGACCAGTGCAAAGGCCAATTCTTATCCCAAAGTAATTGCAGGGGCTAAACATACTCGAAACTCATTAAACTGTGCGCACACATCAGAATTGGGAAAATGTTTATATTTTATGAGTCTTTGGCTTAGATGTGGATAAATAGCTTAATATTGCCCCATAGAAAATTTCAAAAAATTAAGCTCCGCACAAGATGTTTGACCATGTACTGGATTTGGTAGGTGCATGTACAGTATTTGGACCATACTTACCCATACTCTATGCCCAACAAGTCCACCAATTTGGTTTGATTATGCAATGGTGCCCCCCTTTTGCCATTTGCAGTCCTTGCACTTTGAATGAAGCTGCCGTGGTGTGTTTCGACAGAAATGGATCAATGGTGCCCCTTGCAGCCCCTGCATTAGGTTTCATCTACATGTACCAAATTTGGTAGACACATGATAAAAAAGTCTATTGGAGCCATGCCCCACGGCCAACAGAAAGTCCACCATTACAGTTTGAATATGGAAATTTTGCTCCATTTTTGCCATTTCCAGCCATTGTTTCAGCATGAAATAGTATCAAATTAGTGGTTGTTCTAATGCCAGACAGTGGACACAGTTTAAATCTTCCGAGCAACATCTGAGACCAAAAGACCAGGCCTAAAGACTTTTATCTGCCCACAATAAAGCCCTTCGACTGCCCCTCACTCCAACGTGCACTAAGGTGTGGTGGCTTCATCATTGCTACTTGCAGCTTTAATTACAATATGCATTATTATCCTAAAAAACTCTTTGATTGTGAGTTTATACTGAAAATGTACATATGTCCAAGAAAGGCAAGAGAGCAGTAAGAGAGCAATTATTTTGGGACAGATGAAACACATCGCTTCACCCCAAAACACAGCTGTAATGTCCTAGAGACGTGTAGGTGTAAATGGTGGTGTTTCAGGTGCTAATGGATTTTTTGAAATATTTTGTGATATTTGATCTTGTTAAGAACATGTTGGCCTGTAGCTCTGACATGGATGCATAAAAAAATATGAGATAATGATATTTGTGGGCTAGAAGCATAAACATAAGATGTGAACCTTTTGGCAAGGAACACAGTCTTTTAAGGACACACTAAACTGAAAACACACTCACACACACTGATAAATCTAAGTATAAATCAAAGTATGAGGCGGATTCAGTGGATACAAGGAACTTGTCCTTGACAAACGAATTTGTCTTTATGATAACTTTGTATTCATATTATTTGCTTTCAAATTATACCTTATACCACATGATACCTTGGCTCTTTCATTTCAAAATAGCCAGTTTCATCCTACGATAAATGGATGGGACAGTAACACATAGAAAAGACGACTGGTGAAGACCTGCATATCACACACGACAAACATAATGAGACGGAAACGCCAGAAAAGATGAAACGATACAAAACAAAGTAAACGACATAGCAAGATGAAAATGATGTAAAAGATGTAACACACGTTGGCAGGTGTATGAAATCACATTACTTGAAAGAACACGACTACATTCTGGACAAATTTTGGACAAACCTGAAAAGTGTCAGAACTTTTGTGTCTGCTGATATTAACCAGGTCTGTCAGTCTGACACTCTGTCATTTTCACACTCTGTATCTCTGTCTGTCTGTCTGTCACTCGAGTCTCTCTACGCCTCATAACCTCCTCTGAGATAAAGGGCAGACTCGATCTAAGTAACATGTTCTCCAGCCAACCTTTGCTCAGAATTTAATTATCAACATTCATCTTGGTGCCACGACGGCCTGTTGTACTTCTAATGAAGCTCATAATGAATGTTATTAGGGCCAAAGTCATGTTAACATGTGATGTACTGTACCATGAAACGTGTTGCCCATGCACAAATACAATAGTTTTAAAAGGAGATATAATTTCATGTTGTACAAGTGGAGAATGCAAGACACGATGATTAAACAGTGAAGCCATCACGGAAGTGATCAAAGAAGATTGCATTGCATTGATCTGTACCCGTTAGTTCTTGAATCTTTGGGCAGACTAAAGAAGGATTTAAAACACTGAGGGTCCGAAAGCAAAGTAATTCTGGTGAGTCCCAAAAAAAATGTTTGGGAGTTTCCTTACCCTTCAATCACAATATCCAGCCTGTTAACATAAGTTAGCTACATTAGCTAATGTTAGCATTAATTTGGTAGTGCACTATATCGTCTGTCAGCTAGCCTGCTAATTAGGCAAGCTAGTAATTCACGTGTTTATATTTTACACACAGTTGACATTAATTATCAAACGTGTTAACGTCGGTTAAGCACCTGAAATGACTTCTTGGAGTTTAATATTACACTGTTAGTCGTGTGGTCAGTTTTCACTTAGCATTAGCGTGAAGAATTATACAAACATTGCCACTTGTATTTCCAAAATGCCAAACTCGAGTCTTCAAACAGCAGTCCTCAAACACTGCATGGCATTGTGAGGCTTCATCCACTTTTTGGCGTCGACCAGCAGTTAACATTTACCTGACCCTGGCCTTTGTTATTTTAAACATGTTTGAAATGAGCACAATTTTCTATAGAAATTTTTAAAAAAAACCTTCCTGTTGATCTCCATCTCCTTCCTGACCTTACTTTGACCTTCTCTATTTTTCTCATTTGACATCTTCAGTGAGTAAACCCTCTCACCTCTGACTATCCGCTCATAGGAGGTGCTCGCTCAGAATAGAATAAAGGCTCGTTCAAATCGCATCAAAATACTTCTGCTGCTGCTGGTTTCCACAGCAGTTATTTTGGCAGATTGCTTCTTTCAAAATCACTTTATTCTATGAGCCAATAGCTTTTGTAAGGGTTTTGCATAGAGGAAGAAATCCATTTAAAGTTCACTTATACGATAAATCTTGCTATTACTGTGGATAATATAACTACTGGAGATAATTACTTGGACTTTTTATGGGAGGTGGGCCAAACATTTGTCTCTGCTGAACTATTGCATAGCTATTTAAGTCAACTGGGTTTTGATTATAGTTGCACACAAACTGAATAAAAAGGATGAATTGAAGTATAAACTGTCTGAAGCTGTAAAGCAAGGAGCTTAGCATGTCACATTTTGATTAATGACTGTTGGTGTAGGTCTTCTATCATTTTCTAATAGCACAAACATAAACATTGGTTTTCCAGTGTATCCAGAAATAGGTAAACATTTTGCCCTTTCAACAGCAGTAATAGTTATTATATTAGTGGTGCATAACACAGTAGGACAAACCTATACAAATGGATGTAGCGCTGACACTGAAACTGTCATCCCATATATTTTTCATACATGGACTGCCAGAAGAAGACAAAGACCCATCAGTTGCTTATTTGTCACTGGATTGAGTTGCAATTTGTACTGAACATTCAAAAAAAGGATCATTTGCAACATGCATTCATGTAAACAGTTGTTGTTTTTCATACTTTTCACTGGCTGCAATATTCCATTAGAGGTTTTATTTTATAGGTAGGTATTTGTTCTATGTTGGATTGATGTTTCCATTTCTACTCCCTCCTGATAGTGTGTGATACTGATACTAGGATTTCAGGACACATAATTGGGATCCATAGCGTGTGATACTCCCTCCTGAGTATGTGTGCGATGGATCCAAATTGCCACGCATCCTAATTTGGATTCATGGCCAACATGGAATAGTTTCATGTCTTCAAACTGCACAGGCGGAGTTGGTGCTGTTGACTGGAGTCCTCCAGGACCTCAAAACAATGATATGAAGTCATTAGGAACAAACTGATTGATAAAGTCATGAAAAACTAGGATGATCGAATAAAGCACTTGTGACACATGACGAAACATATAGCCCTGGGGACCCCAGTCAGAAGAATGAGAATTAAGGGGCATCCAGAGTGTTGCCCTTGGTTGTGTACTTTAAACGTGACAAAAGTAGCTGGTATGTGAAAACTAAAAATAACTCCTCATTTGTCTTCTAAGAACATCTGTCCAATTCTTGTCTGACTGTAAATTTCTTAAATTAACAAAACCTACAAGCTAAATGTGATGGCAAAAAGGTACAGCAAGAGGATGTACTCTGCATCAACGCCTCCTTTACAGATCTGTAGTGCTGTAAGGTGCTGCCACTTATTGGTCTTTATGAGATACTGCAGAGTCCGCTGTCGGCAGGACGTGGGATTGTTACTGTTAATTGATGCAGTAAGTTTTACTGAATTATACTTACAGGTTTTCATACGGGTGAGACTTGATAGGTCACAGAAGAGCAGCACAGAGTTTGGCCGTGTTTGGTGAAGAAAGACATTGATGAATGATGTTCTGTAATGACAAAGAGCCAAACAAAGACTGATGTGTGGATGTGTAAGGGGCTGTGTTCACATCCCCGTCGCTCCTGCTTTCTAAATTTGGAAATGTGGAGTATGACCACACACGCAGCGGCTGGTGAGAGATGGATCTGTCTGTCTGCTCCAGGTTTTTTCGGTGATGAACTCAATCCATCTTTATCTAATTCCGCCCTCAGCCAGCAGTCAGCGATCCTTCTCCTTCTCATTTATGATCATGTACAGATCTGTCACACACACAAACACATGCACACGTACAAATACATGCTTCAGACAGACACATTCAAATTGATGTAACATTAATGCATCCAGTGCTTGGTGTGCAGAGAAGTAACTCATACATAAAGTCAATCATATTTAGTAATGGGATATGATACAGTTTTTAAGTCGTTCTTCCACGTCATCGTTAATTCAGTAAATCAAATCTCACCCTTCAATCTTAAATCTTGCTTGATGTTACCGTGTATGACACTTGGGGGCACTGTTTGACTGCATGAGGTATAAGTTGACCACATGCCAACAAGCCAAATGTGGGACAATGCTGAGAGGTAGACTCACTGCAGATTTTAGTCAAATATATATCTAACTTAAAAAATAAACAGGTTAGTTACAGGTTAGGGCTTCAGTGTGTGACTTAAATATATTTAATTTGAATGCAACTTTCCCAACTCAAATGTTAAGTAACTTGCAGCACATTTAGATGAAAACCTGACTTTAATCACCTTGAACTCAAGTATTCTGTTCAAAATCAAACTGTGGGACATTGTCTCAATATGTGGGATGTGGATATTATTACTGTTATGCTGGACCATAACTGACCATCAGCACCAAGTAATTAAAGAGATAAAAGAACAGAAATGAATTAAGTTAAAGAATTACACGTGCTGGTTCTTAAAACCTCGAAAAATATTAATATTAGTTTTAACAATAGCATCAGTAAATTATCAGAGAAAATGTGAATGCGTAATTGTCTTTTCATTGTCTTTTCTCAGTTGGTCACAGAGGGGCACTGTTGATCTGCTCGGTGCAGAGGTCAGACGACTTTATGCTGCAGCACGGTATGTTTTCATCAACAAAGGACCATTATCACCAACATTAGCAGCATCATGCAGGTTAGATTACAAGAAAGACAAACGGCCTTTTAACTGCAGATTTCTGTTTAAATGTTTGCACAAAAAAAACAACTAATTGAATCAACTTCATATTAATCATGTTCCGTGCTGAGGTCGAAAAGGCCACACCGTTAAAATTTGAGACTAATAGCTCATGGCATTGTGGAAATGTTGACTGTGACACTTGGGATCCCTGGCATGTAATGCAAACTTATATGTTTGTGTACATCGAAGAAATTAAAACTTCTTCAATCACCTTCATTGTAGTTATGTCAAATCCTGAGGTTTAAAGTGCCACACTTCAAATTTGAGCCTTCTAGTCCATGACATTGTGGAGATACTTGGGATCCCTGGCATATAATGCAGTGGTATACCTCAGTGTCAAACTTAATGGTCCCATATCTTAACACTTAAAGGTCTATCTATGCCATGTATATGTGTATATTGAAGGCGTCTGTAATGGTGTTGACAAACAAAAGAGTATAGATTTGGTTTTTCCTCACTTTTATCAGTGCTTCTGTGTCTCTGCCACAAACGGCTCATGTTACACTGAGAGACGAATGTCACCGCCCACTTTTCATCAGTAAACGCTCTGATTGGCTAACCACAGATCCCTTAGCAACCGTTAGCAACAGCAGAATTCTCAACAGTTATCAACAGTTATCGTTATTAATGTGATGTACAACATCCAAAAAGACTGAAGGTTTGATTCAAATCAAACGACTAAATATCAACATACATGAACCTGCCACTGTTTTACGCTGCTGTGGAAAAGAGAAGACACTTTTCCAAGCTTCCGTGTCGAGCCACGGAGTAAAATAGAAGAGTCTAGTCTGAAGAAATCAGTAATTGCAGCTGTCAATCACTTATTTAACCCCCTACCTGTCTGAAAACACCTGTGATTAGACCGTCTGTGTCATGGGGTAGATTTTCAACCACAGAAGTGGGTAGAATTCTTGTTTTCTCTCAGACCACTTGAATTACAATATACGAAAGGGAATTACTATGGATGTCTTTGCAATGATGGCCCCAAAAAACTATTAAGCTCTGCAGCTTTAATGTACCTTTATTGTAAAATGTTTCCCTTTTTTTCCTCTTGCTATAAGCCTTGGATACAAGCCTTTTACTGATGCCATATTGCAGTCAGAGCACAAGCAATCTGCATGATGCTGCAGTGCATTTTCCATCAGAGCGGAGAGGAGGTGAAGAGGGAGTTTTTATTGAGAAATTGATCGGTGCTGTCATCTCCATTTAGGACAGCTGCATTTGAAGGGAAAAGTAGACAGAAAATGAGAAAGAGGGCAAAGAAAATAAGCGGAGACGGACCAGTGAGCAGCACTCGGTGAAAATGTTCAAACACAGCGACTGGAGTCACACAGATGGCCAGACACACACAGAAGGTCAATTATGAAGCTGTGGAGGAGGCAGAGACTGCTGGGAGTCTGTTGTCAAGAACTTGGCCTGAGATGTTGGTGTGAGGCCACTCTGTGTGTGTGTGTGTGTCGGGTTTTTTTGTCTCTGCATGAATCTTAAACCTGAAAGAAAAGTTGGTAAGAGGCTGAGACAAGTGGGTGGAGGGAGTGAAGTGAAAACAATATTGAGAGACGTGGAGAAAGGAGGGAGGAAAAGTCTCTCAACTGCTCCCTTAAAAAACAAAAAAGGAGAGGCTTTAATGTACAAGACAACAATAAAAAGAGTCTATGCCAATAATTTTACAGTAACAGATCTGTTTTCCTGGATTAGAGTGAGTCGGGCAAATTGTATATTCAGTGTGATTGTGTAGGCTTGTGTTTGTTAGGATGAGAATGAACGTGTGAGTTGGAGGGGATTTTCAAAAAGGAGATCAAAGATCGGCTTGTGATGAGAAATAAAACAACAGAAAAGAAGCAAAATGATTGAAGTCTAATATCCAGGAAAAGTACAGTTTATCTCCTCTGCTGTTGTTCTGTGTCAACCATGAGGATTACAGGTGCAGTCTGTAAAGGTACCTGACCTTATACTACACACTGACCTGGATGTTTACTCAGTCATCTAATAAACAGATGAAAATAGGATGATTTTATCTCATAATGTACAATGTGTAGTCTCTGCCTCGTGTCTGTGTTGTTTTAGAAGTGGCTGCATTGTTCCACTTTTTTTCATGAAGACTTGCTTCCTGCAAAAGAATATTTTGTTCTTTTGTGGCTTTAAACTTTCTTAACCTTCATCATTTTCACTTCCATTTTCCTATGAGGTTGAAAATATTTAAGCAATATTTGAAGTAATGGGGAACTTGATATTATATGAGGCAGGTGACTGAGATCTGCGGTGCCTAAACCCAAACCCAAACTACGAGCTGGTTCCACCGGAGAGGAGCTTGACAGTGGAACCACAGATGAACATATCGAAGTCTTCTATTGAGGTCTTTAAGACTATGTCCACGTCCATGTCCATGTCTTTTAAACACATAACCTTTGCCGTGTTTACACCTAGTGTCCACACTTCTCCTGAAAACTGAGACGACTGAAAATGCTGCAAAAATACAGACTTTTAGAAATGACAATGTCGACACCCGCATTCGCTGCCTGATTAGAGCTTATCAGTCACTGTGTATACTTCCCTGATGCATTGGCCCTCCTTTCACGTGACAGTTAAATTCTGCATTTTATCATGATACTACTGACTACATTCACAGCAGGTGAATTATTATTCAAGCAATTTGTGATCCTTCCCGTGTTCAGTGCCATTATGAACCCCCTTGTCGTGTGATAGTTCAGAGTTTACTTTGCTAAAACGCAAGTGTGGATGTAGCGTAAATGTTCCATGTGTAAGATTTTGGCAGATTTAGGGGGATGTAATTGGAGAAATGGAAGATAATATTCATAATTATGTTTTCTTAAGTGTATAATCACCTGAAAATAAGAATCGTGGACCACAGTTAATATCTCCTTCACTATAAAGCTCAGAACAGGCAAAAGAAACACTGGCTGTAACGAGAGACTTCCAGGTTTTTGGCAGCTAACGTAGCTCAGGGTGAGGGCATTACTGAGTTGGTTGAAGTCTGCAACTTAGGTAGGTGTTCTGACAGGCAGCTCTACTGTAATTGTGGTTAAGAAGTTACACTAACAAGACCATCAAAGGATTCTGTCACAGTGTTTGACGAAGTTTGCTGTT
>JAPQRN010000001.1:20600478-20628454 GCA_037367275.1 Coranthus polyacanthus
TCGTGTAAGAATAAACTATCGTCAGATACCGTCACTGTCATCAGAATAACCACGGCAAAAATATCCACAAACACACAGAGAGGAGCTCAGACACGGGTATGGGTGTGTCGGTCTGTCCAGCGAAACATACTGTTTACCTGAAGTGACAGAGGCGAGAAAACAATTAGTAAAAGTCCCTCAAAATCCCACATACAGACACATGCTCTAATATAATCAGGTAAAGTGGAAAGAGGAGAACTTTCTAATGAAGTCTCCTGGTTGTGTTTTATTGTTCTGATTTGTTTCATCTCTCTGCATTCATCCACATTCAGACAGAAATGGCATTTCTCCCTCCTGATGAGCGTGTGGCGCTCCCTCTCTCTCCAAATCCATCATTCTTATCAAGTTTCCATTTTTTTGTTCATTCTTGTCTGTTTCCTCGTCTCGTAGTCCCATTTTCGTCTGCGCTATTGTCGCTGTCCAATTCTCTTTCTCCGTCGGCTCTTTCTAAATCCCGTTATCTATCTGCCTTTTCCTCCTCGGCCCTCCGCTCCTTCTGCTGTGTTGGCATTTGAAACAAAGGAAAAAATGAAAGCCTTTGTACTTCAGTGACTTTGTATTTGATGTCAGAGCGGAAGCTTTTTCATGATGGTCCAAATTGTAATTAGAGTTTGCCCACACAAAGAGCTGCTGCCCTTGATGGGCCTTGTGTGGATAAACTACTGAAGGACTCACACCTCCAGTGTTGTTTGGGGGGTGACGGGGTATCTGCAGCTCCCAACTTAGCGGTGTTTGAGTTGGTTTCTGCGGTTTACCTCCTAGTGACACAGCTGAATCCTCAACTCCTTTCATTAGGCTATGATGAAGCTCTTTGGTGTGCAAACTGCATGGACAATAACAAAGTACAAATACTTCAGGTGTCTGTATTTTACTCGAGTATTTTTCCTGACAACGTTCTACATTCTGCAGTCAAATGTCATCTGCTTCTAAAAATAGCTTTTGCTAGTTCTAAAAATGTTCATTGTGATTTCATTTAAATTTTTTTTAAAATAATACCACTTCCTGTTACATAAATTCCACATAAAGTCTTTTAAGCAGCACAAGTCTTATTGTGAGTGTGTATTATTTCATCAAATCATTGTAAATATATTAATATAGACCCAGATGGTGTAGCTATTTCCAGAGAGCAGCTGTCATCAGGTAGGTTATGGTGCGGTAGTTACTGTACATGTTTTAGGGGCCAGGAAACAACTGTCAAAATATCGACAGGATCCATTGTTCTAAGGCAATGTAGCTAAAACATTCTGTTTGGGTCATAATTGTTGGAGTGTGATGTTACAGAGTAAAATCAGTTGAGCAGCATAATTACCTTGGCATTTAAAACAAATTTAAGGAACTTGTTTCGAGCTGCTGTTAGGTGTAGTCCTGATATAAATACTGTAGCTTTTTATACAGCGCTCCCTAGTGCCTCGTCTCTGTTCATAACCTCCTCATCACAACCAGCTCTGACCTTTTACTTGACTTTTAAAATAAAACCCATCGTCCTTTTTGTAGACTGAGTCAGAGGGGCTATAATAGTCTATAATGTTTGGCATTTCACTTAGACTGACATGTAATTTGAATGAACTGACCTTTTAATGTATTTGTTTATTTTCTTATGAAAGGATAGAAAGCAATTGTTACCTGAACATATTCCAGATTTTCAGTTCTGCAGCATGCGTCAGAAAAGAGTATAGCTTTCATTTACTAATATAATAGAAAAGTTGAAAACTATTTTGTGCAACATGTCATACCTACATGACAGAATATGTCAATTTCCAAATCACTCCCAAAACATCATATATGCACAAAAGTTACTTACATGTTGCATTTAGGCTGTGACAATGTCATGGCTAAGATCTGGTTTGGTTTAAGCACAAAAAATGTGGTTGTGGTTAGGAAAAGATCATGGTGAGGGCTAAAGGAAGAAACTTAGATGACAAACCTCACACAAATAAACACTGCATTTACCTTTGGTTTGAAACAGGACAGGAACACTGGCCTCCTGTGTTTAGTGTCGTCCACAGAGTCGTGTTAATCCCCTTCAAAAACCGACCAGTATTGTCGTTTTTCCTGGTGAAGTTGGGCTGTTTTTGTGACGTTGATCTCTCAAAGAAGCCACTCCCAACCCTTTAAAAGTGTCAGATATGGCTCAAGGAGGAGACTCTGCGCTGTCACTTTATGTGTTTGTGTTGTGTCTTTTCCCACAACCCTCAACACACAGCTGTGCTTGCACCACTTAAACATTTCCTCTTAAAGAGGCGGCAGATACTGGTTATGATGCTGGTGTGTTTATGTGAGTCTGCCCCTATACATATAAGAAAAAAGACAGAAAAGGCTCGATTTTCACTTTCAAAACATCCTGAATAGGGAAATGGATACACTGAATCTTCAGTGAAACCCTCAGTATGTGTAAAGGATAGAAGTTCGCCAAAGTACATTGCTCCCCTATCAACAACTTGACTTGATGGGAGAAGGCTCATCTTTCACTCACAAACCACTTCCACTACCAGCACAGCTTTTAACACTTCAGATAGGACAGACTGACGTAAAGGCTCAGACATTTCTCTCTTCACAAGGACAAGAGTTAAATAGTGAAATATTTACCTCTATTAATGTCTCTTCTAACTCAATTGAAAGTTTTCAGTCACGTAATGTTGCAGAACTGCGGAGGCCAAAAACACCATTCAAACATAACATCCAACACTGACACTTCATAAAACTGCTGCACAGCCATGTTTCCATCTGTTTAAATCCAAAACATGTACATCACCTCTCAAAAGAAAAAAAAAACAAAGAGGAGAACAAACAGCACTTTGCATCGATCCATAAACAGCACCTGCTGCAGCATTTCCATCACTAAAAACAGTGAAGTCCCTGCCAGAGCTTGAATGCTTACATACAGTACATCTTGTGGAGAATCTCTTGCTTACACTGTTGCCTGGATGAAAGCGTAAAAAATACAGCTATATGTATTTTTGGTCTGAATCGGTCAATAATGTTTCCATTTGGGAGGTGAATGACAAGAAGAGTCTCAATCTGAACTTGTGAGCTGCCCCGAGATCATCGTGTATTGTGATTGTATTGTGATTAAATGAAATTTAATTGAAGATATTCCACATGGAATCAGCTCATCCTTGATTACAAGTGAACATTTGTGTTAAACTTGAAGACATTTCCTTGAGGAGTATGAGCAGAGATATCATGCTCATAAGAATGGACAGAGATGAGGTCACCTTGACCTTTGACCTTTGGCCACCAATATCATTTCAGTTCATCCTTGCGTCCGAGTGAACATCTGTGTCAAACTTTGTGACGTGCTGTCTAACCGTTCTTGAGATATAACGTTTTTAAGCGTAATGGGGACCGAGTGGCAGACACACCTTCATATAGAGATATTCTGTAGATGCATCTAAAAAGTACAGGCTTCAGTGTTTGGAGAGAGAAAGCAGCCAGAGGTCTGTGAGATACAGCTGATCTGACCCGTCTCTGTGTTTCAGGCTGTAGCCAGACTAAATGCGGCTAGCCTGGCAGGCACTGCACACCTCCCACTGTGAGTTGCTTGTGGGCAGATCAATCATTTTGTCAATTCAGAAACAGTTTAGTGTTTTCTCCTGTGGTTGTTGCAGTTTAGCTTCACAAATGACACAGATGTGCTGGAGCTGCATCTGATCGCGGTAATATTTTAGTAAGATATATTCCATGTTCATCAAATGTTTTTCTTTGATCTTTCCTTTCACATAACCTGTATGTTCATGGCTTCTCACTCATTGCTTTGTGTTTGACTCATGTGGTGTAGTTTGACCAGTTTGTTCATGTCTGCACACTCTTAATGAACAGCCCATCAAAGAAAGGCTGTATAGCGTCACTGCTGTCCCAAAACTACACAGAGCAAAAGTGATACTGAGCTGTGAAAGTTTTTAGTTGTGTCCACGCATCTCTATAAGATGTTATTGGTTGGCCCCCATTGCATCAAGGACAGCTTGACAGAATCTCTGTGGTCAAAGGTCAATGTCGCTTAATGTGTTTATTGACTGAGCAAACATGTAGAAGTAATAACAATAGCATCCCTCTTGGATGCTTTTTTTTTTCCATTTCTTTTACATAAACAAGGCGTAATCATTGCTTGAATTCCTCCTTTCTTGAAATTCCATCAATCTCATATCAAGAGTTATCGTGCCACAATGACAGCCGTCATCATCTCATCAAGTAAAATTCACTGCACTGGCAGCCAAATGATCTCGTTTTAAGCGCAAGCATGCTTATATCTAGAAAGTGCGGCCTTAAATTTGACAGTGCATACATGCAATAAAGAAAAAGGCTTTGAGTTCAAAGCGTTTATGATGCTCTCAGATATGGCTCTCACCATCTGTAGGGTGTACGGTGTGTGCGTGTTCCTGTATACATGTGTGTTACTGCACTGTCTTTGATGTGTACGTTATAGGTCTGTGCATGTCTCTCTCCCTCTCCTTGTTTCTCTTTGGCTCGTTCCACGCTGACATCTGGACGGGTGTGAAACAGCTGTGTCTGCTGCAGTCCCCTCTGGGATTTATAGCTTATCTACACTCACATACACACAAAAATACTTCCTCACGTAACCCCTCATCCCTTATCTTTCCACAACATCCCACCTCACGCTATCCCCCTCCCTCACCTGTCCTCTGCCTCTCTCAGCATGTTTAAAGGAGACAAATGTATTGGCTTTTAAGACGACTCCGCAAACAGCATTTTAACATTGTGAGTGGAGTAAAGTGCACGGTATATGTGAGCAGGAAGAAATTAGGATACGTGTGAATTTGTGCAGTCATTATTGTACTTAAGTAGAGTTTTCTACTATCTGTACTTTACTTGTGTATCTGTTTTTCTAACATTTTTTTTCCCTTTGACTCCCTACATTTTAACACAAATACCTGTGCATTCTACTCCTTACATTTTCAAACCAGGCTTGTTACTTTAGTTTTAATGCATTTGAGGGGAGTTATTGATTTTTCCTTCACAACATCAAGACCGATTTCAACCTAAATGGATGCAACAATAACGCGTAGAGAAGATGCTCCTTTGGTATATCGGTTGACGCGTACTACACATGACAGACGACATGAAAGACCTAAAAAGATGAAAGTGACGCAAAAGTGGAAACGAGACAAAAACAAAACAAAAGGACATAACTGTTCGCGTCCCATTGCTGACACTGAAAACTTTCAATGTATTGTATTTTTTTATTTTATTTGAAGTTAGAATGGTTTAATAGTCTTCACATTACATTAATATGACATGAGGTTCAGTTTGCTTTGCACAGAAACAGTTACTAAAAACCCTACTTTCTTACTTTTCTACTGAGTTCATTTCAGAGCCTGTAGTTTCACTTTTACCAGATTTCTTTTACACAAGTATCTGTACTTCTACTGGAGTAAATAAAGTGTGTGCCTTTGCCACCTCTGCCCCTTTTGCCTGATTTAGGTACATACTGTGTGATGTGTGCATTATCATGTGCCTGTTCATAGCCGTGTGTGTTTAGTGCTTGTGCAACCCCATAGCAAACATTCCTCAGCTTCAGATCGTCCATTCTTCTTCTCCTTTCATCCCTCCCTTCTCTCCTCCTCTTCTGTCCTCCTCCTCCTCCTCCTCCTCCTCTCCCATCCTCCTCAGGGCAGCCATTCATAATCATGATCAGTCTGGAAGAAAAGAGTTCTATTGAAGGGGGGAAAAGTCTCTCATTCTTTCATCTTTTGCCCTTTTCTTCTACTGCCATTTGGATTAAAATGTGCTTCAGTAATTTGCTGTGGAAAGATTTATGAAGTAGAAGACGTCAAGGCTTGATGGATTGCATGTGATACTAAGCATAAGCATTTTGAGCATATCAGTTTCCAAAAAATGCAACTGGAGACAAGAACGTTTTCAAGCCAAAGTAGGTGTATAAGATTTTACAAGTACACCTGTGCAACATAAAGCTGAGTAAACATGCAGTATATAGTATCTATATATAGTATCTATTGGAGTGCATTTTCAATTTGTGCATAAAAAAATCCTGAGGGGACCTCAAAAATTCTGAAAATGAGGTTAAATTAGTCATACATTTGGATGGAATTATCTCACTGTGTTGTATGTGGATTACAACTACAACTGTAGCTATAAACTAGTCTGGTTTAGAAGTAATCCGCCAGAATAAAGGGTATATTTCCATCGCACAGTGACAGGATTGTCATTCTCTTTCCTTCCACTATCTGTGCGCTATTGCTTTTAAATTCCCCCTCGCTACATGAAACAACAACGAGCTGCAACTACATCCTGGAAATGGCAAGTTTCGTCTTTTTATGTGTCTCTTTTGTACGGGTTTAGTCATTTTAATACCATGACACGCTTCCTCATGTGCACCAAAACAACTTCTCTCCCGACTCTATTTTGCAAATGCACTATTGCAACATCCGTTCAGCGCTGCCCAAGAACTAACCAAACAACCCAGATAAGTTTTACCCCTATTTCAGAACGATAGTGGAGGATGTCAGACCTATCTCTAAAATCATCATTTGTACATGTACTGCAGGTGTAGCCAGTTCAAAAGCTAAAGCCTGTGAAACATCCTCCCCATGAACAGTCTGCATATGTTTACTGTAGCAAAATGGTAAGAGTAGGTCTAATAAGTGTTATTACTTAACATGACATTGTGGATGGGATTCACCCATTGACACTCCGAAGTTAATTTATAAAACCGCCGTCTCCTACTAAGAGACACCTGGTATACCAACAATCATTCCACCTCTAAGATCACCTGTTTTCAAATTACAGTATTTAACTTAAACAAGCGGCGTTATCTGAGAATAGCATGTGTTTAGTTAGCCACAAACAGTCGCCTGTGCTAGATTTGTGTCGACACGGTGCTGAGAGAGAGAGACAGAGAGTAACAGACTAATCGGAAACCGCTCTTGTGTGTCTCTGTATGTGTGTGGTTATCGCCTGATGGACTGCAGCTCCCGTTATAGAACGAGAGCAGTGATTAGACTTGTCTGTGAGCTGATTAATATTCTCCCGAGACACCGAGCGAGGTGAGGGAAACGATTATAGGATGGACAGATAATGGAAAGATAATGCCCCCATGGATCACACTGTCAGAACAGAGAGAGACGGAGAGCGAGGGAGGGGTAAGGAGAGGAGAGGAGAGCTACAGTACACAGGTACAAAGAGCAGGCCAAGTTAAGAAACTTTTTGAAGAAAGGTTTAGGAGAGAGGGAGAGACAGGAAGAGGGGAAACCTTAGAGGAGGGAGAGATTAGCCAATAGTTAGACTAGCTAAAAGTACATGGACACTGATCCAAGTAACATCCGCGTGAGTACGTTTGCGCTTGTTTTCTGAGTTTGGTGCAGAACTTTACAGCCCTGCACAGAGCGCTGAGCTCACCACCATGCAGCAGCTTTAGGATGAACTGGATGAGCTACTGCTGGAATTAGCAGCAAAATCAGTAGGTACCGTCTCCTGCGGTCGAACCAGAGCACATAAGTGGACAGGTTCCAAAAACTTGTGGAGAGAAGGGTTACTTGTTGCACATTCATCCCAATACCACAGCTCCCCAGAAAGTCTGTGAATCATTAGAGATAAGAGAGAAAGATTAATTTAACAGTTAAGGAGTAGAAACACCGTGTTTCTGTGCATATGCATGGTCGCTATGGTGATTCCCGCCACTTTTGTCAGCGAAGCACAAACACTGAGGTTACATCCACATTAATACGTTTTCATTTTAAAATGAGCATTTTAGCAAAGTTTCAGAAATAGACTCAGCTGAATGTGGTGATATAAACTTAATGCAGGTTCAGTGGAAATAGCGGGAAAGACAGCGATGTAAAAAAGTGAGTTTTTATGGATTTGAACCGAAATGTCTGCTCTGGTTTATTGTTGGTTTTACTGGGGGAACTCCTGTCACTTAGAGGCTCATGACTCAAATTCTGTAAGTCACTGGTCTTTAGGACTTACATTGTAGGAAAGAGGACAAATGTGTGTGGTAAATATGCATCACTGGTTGTAGAAAGTCTCCGAGTAATATCAGTGTTCATTTGAAAGTTTTGAATATTTTCGAGAGCTTCTCTCCATTCTGCTCAATACAAACCTAAACCTAAAAAGTAAACTCTGATTTCATAAATACTGTACTAGATATCCAAATACCAACTGAGCCCAATAAAGTCTGAAGTCTTATGACCTGTGTAAAGTTTAAACCATGTTTCTACGTTAACGCACGATGAATTAATCGGACTCCAAAGAGGGGTGAGTTTGATCTTCATAATGTCTTCCCAGTGGAAATGAATGAGAAAATGGTTACTCAAAGCACAAAACTGCAGGATAGCTCACCATTCATACATTTTTCCCTCATTTTGATGTGTAATTTGCGTGGGTTGTGAAGAGGCAAGAAAGGGGATTATTATAATGAAGGGAGAGGAGTTATGAAGGGAGGTGGAAGAAGGACAGTGAGCAGATAGGAAAGTGAAGGATGGAGGGACAACTAGAAAGACAGAGAAGAAAGCAAGCAAGTAGAAAAGGCAAGAAAGAGGAATCTTGGGGAAAGAGAGGGAGGAAGGGCAGCAGAGGAATAAATCTAGCCAGTGTTTGGCCTGGAATAATCTATGCCAACATAATAACGTCAAAGACAAACCAAACTGGCTGGCTGAGAGGAGAGAGGTGATGCAAGGTCACCAGAGAGGAGAAAAGGAGGAAGTTAGGAACGCAGGATAATTAATATGTTAAAGGAGGACTCGGCGTGGAAGCAGCAGCGTTTAATAAGATATTCTAAATGTATGACGCCATCAGAGGCTCATTAAACAATGCCAGGTGTCACATTTTCACAATAGATGCTCATTTCTGAAACGGCAGAGCCTACTGGCCTCTACAGAACCTTGACAGAATGAGAATGAGATTATGACATGTTTACTCGGTCTAACAGAAAGGCTTTAGGAAGTCAGGTGAATCTCTAAACAACAACAACAAAGTCTCGAATGACCGGAGGTAGAGCTCTAGACTTTCATCCAGACTGAGGCAGTGCATACGAGCACCTGCAATGTTACAGAATAACCTCAATATAAACAAATTAATGTTAAAATAGGACGTGATATCTTCCCCTATAGGAAGACGGGTTGTGGTAATAACTGAAGGGGAAGAATAAAGAAGAGTAGATGATTTTTTCTCCATAAACAAGTGCAAACATACTCGACTTAAACACGACTTAAAGATTAAACACCCATTTATTCATATCGGAGAGTCTATTTCTGATCTCCATTGATCTGTGGTTCAAAATTAGGCAAATACATTTGTTTTGGGAGGATTCTTCTAAAATGTGAATGGTAAAGGTTAAGTCTGAGCAAAGTCGGTGTTAAGGCTTGTCTTTAAAATCCGGATGTTCTGATCAGTCAGACGGCTAAAAATACAGGTGTAAATGCATCAAAGACGTACAGGGAATGTGATCACCCAGCGCAACATGGAAGAGGGTGGAGACTGACTTCACACCGAAGCAAAAAGCCTGTGTGTGTCTTGACTGTTTTGATCAGTTTGTATTCATGTCCCACTTTTATCTCGTTTGAGTTTTGTTTTGTTAAGCCTTATTTTTAATGACTTACGTTTTGTTGACCTCTTTTAAAGGGTTATGTAACTCTATAATTTCAGTTCTCTGCTTGTCTGTTTTTGAATATATTTTTTTATTTAACCACGGACGTCCCTCGAGAAACAAAATCTATTTTTCGAGGAAGATAAACCCATGAAGGATTATTTGTTATGCAAGAACAAATGTTTACATTATGACAAAGCTGCAAGAAATATTTACAAACCATCCCCCACACCCTCACCACCTCAGTCCTGTTGTCTAGTCCTAGTTTCACTCGTGAAGGCATCATGTCCTCGGCTCCATCATCTTCAGGCTCCGGGGGCGTTTTCTCCTGAAATGTAACTCATATATACCCTAACTCATACTAGGCTTAGAGCGCCAAAGTCTGTTTCTCGTTCATGATATTTCATTTTACTAAACTGCAAACTCTGCGTATTCCTCTTCATTCTAAGTCTGACTGAAGCTGTAGGTTGTTACTAATTGAGAAAACTGCATGAACAGATTATGATGGACTCATCTGACTAAAATTACAGTTCTAGTTTCTGTTGTTTAAACCCTGTGCTCCTCTGCTCGGTCTGTTGCCAACATTTATCTCATTGGCTCATTCACCCGTAATCTATAAAAGAGTAACTGACGAAATCTCTTACAACTTCGTTTTCTGAACAAAGAGACCTCCAGTGTGTAGTTTCGGAGATGCGAATCTGGTCGGAATTTCGGGCACATGCGGATGTTTTGATGCACATGCTTTATTATTGCTATGAGACAGGAACGGCATTCCTGCTGCGACTGTTTCTAGAGATATTTGCCCATATCCATCATAATTGTCTTTTCTTTCCACGGCTTCATAATTGACCTTTTGTGTGTGTCTAGCCATCTGTGTGACTCCAGCCCTCCAGTTTGAACATTTGTGTCTTTTTGGTGAAGCTGTGTGTGCTGCTCATTGTTCTCTCTCTCTCTCTCTCTCTCTCTCTCTCTCTCTCTCTCTCTCTCTCTCTCTCTGGTTTTGGCTCTCACTCCATCACTGGTGTAAGAAAACGCTGGAATCTGAGGCACGCAGTTCGTACTTCCTGTGTTTTCCACATGTTGCTAAGGTAGCACTTCCTGTCTCAGGACTTGAAAACACTCGTCTGCTACAAAACAGACACATGTGCCCGAACACACATGCTGTACACAGTTTGTTCAGCCTGCCAAAACATGTTGTAGCAGTACATGTAATCAGGCAGTAAACTGTGTTGTAAGCTTGTATTGAAAACCAAATCTGTTTCTGTGATCAGCAAAATGACACGATGAGATGAAATCTAAGCAATGAAACAGCATTAAAAATGATCTTGAAACTACGTTAGTGTGAACGTTTAGTTTTACTTCATAAAATTAGAATATTTCACATGTTGCTTTTAAAGTTTTGGAACTTTCCTGACACAACAACACATGTTCACCTCACAGCAGGTGGCTGCTTACAAGACAGTCCTTTGATATACAACTTTGAATTATCTTCACATTTACCTTGTATATTTTGACTTAATAGTGCTAAGATTATACATTTAAATACTACTGTTTAAAGGTTGTCTATTCAGAGAGTTACGGCTGAAGTCAGGGATGATTACTTCATTGTAAGGGACATTGATTAGGGACTAATCAGTAATCTAGTATTTTTCAAATTATGAAAGCATACATTTTTTGTTTTACACACATCTGGGTCTGAAAGGGTTCAGTCAAGACCCAGTAATCTGAAACATTTGAATAATCTAATACAAATATTGCTTGGCAAGATAATTTAACGGAAAATTAAAGATTAAAGATAATATAAACATCTTTAAAGGTTCAGTGTGCAATATTTAGTGGCATCTAGTGGTGAAGATGCAAACTGCAACCAACTGAATACAACTCACCTCATCCTCTCCTACAGTGTATACTAAAAATGTGACGGGCTCTTGTTCGAGTCGGTGTTTGTTTTGCATGTTCTGGGTGTTTTGGCTAAAGGGTTATTAACTCTGATCCACACTGATGCACCTTAACACCGCATAACACCTGCCATAAAATGGAAAAACAGAAGAAGTACTACTGAAACTTGGCAAACCTGCTCCCTCTGTAAAACAGCTCATTCTAAGGGAATGAAAACACAATTACTCTTATTTCCAGGTGATTAAACACAAATGAAAATGTAATTATGAATATTAAATTCCATTTCTGAAATTAGATCTCCCTAAATCTTACACTCTGGACTTTTTAATTGGTCATTTCTCTTGCTCTTTCTCACAGTCAGACAAACAAGCTTTATGCTGCTTTCTCCCTCTGATTTCCCCGTCTCTCTTTTGACAGTCAGAGCAGGTTTGTGACCCCAGTTTGGCCACAATGGGAGGCTGTAATACAGTCCTGCTGTCATTTTGTCAGACTCATCCCTCTGTCTCTCTCTGGTCCTGACAGCCTGTGACAGTACGGAGAGGGACACATACAAAGTCGCACACACACAGACTCACATTCTTTTAGTCTTAGTCACTTGCTCACAGAAAATGCCATTGTCACCATCCAGAGAAACAGACGCAGGGGGAGCAGTGGTGCAGAACAAAGGGGGATAAAGGAAAAAGAGGATGTTGAGTGTTGACTTGTGAGTTTGTGAAAAGCTTGTCCTCGTATTTTTCAGCTGTCAGCGACAGAGAGAAGGACATAAGTTCAGTGGTTAAGTGTTAAATGGTTGATGACCTGTTTGAACTGAGGTGTTTGTGATGAAAAACAGATTCTCAAGAAAATGCCTTAATCTCTGTATATCTAGCGGGGAGGGGCTTTGTGCAATCTTGTGCAGGTCCCAATTTATAAAGTTACCAACACATCCTCACAGATTACATTCTGAAAAAGCTGTTACAGAAGAAATATAACTCTGCAGGCTACTGACCAGGAATTAGTTTTTATTCAACCAATCAACAACATTCAACCACATGCTAAAACAGAAGTCACTGTCAATCAGCAGCGACACTGACCTGGAGGAACATTTTTACATCTGATTAATTGTTTTTTTATATGTTACTTTCGTATGTTCAGCCTTTGTCTCCTTGTCTTATAACATGTGCACTGTGCACTTTGTAAACCCTGGACACGTCTACATTGTACTCGTTGAGTTTGATATCACTTATCTGACATCTGTCCTGGCATCTATTATATAAACAAGGAAAGTTTGGCCCTGACATGATATGATTGAAGAGGTGTGTTTTCACATCAACATTTGTTTGCAAAGTCTGCCAAAGTGTCACACCAGTGCTCATTTATCCCACTGAAGTGAGGGTTGTTTGTTTTGTTTGTAAAATGTGTACATGCGTGTGTGTTACACCTGGCTTTCTACATAAGCTAATGCCTTCAAGGCTGCGACACACCTCCGCTGTCAGACTTTCCACTGCAGCCGTGACCTCACACTGATGATATGCAGGTACATATATGCACATACACACACACAAAATATGCATGTGCACATGTACATTTTTCAATAAAGCACATGGTATGCAAACATAAATAAATACAGATAGTAATTTAATCCTAACACAAACACAGAGGGACAAACACATAAACAGATATGGTCGTATTTAGACCTAAAGTTTATGATATAAAATACACGTGACCTAAAGGCTGCAGTACACCCCTCAGACATAGCTGTATGTATCTACAGTGTGCTCTTACTCTTTAAACACACAGTGTATAATGTAGAGCTCCAGTCTCCTGTTCTTTCCGTGTGGGTGTAAAATCATTTGTTTAATAGTGCATGACTTGATAGCTGATGGTTTAACCAACAAGACGTGCTGATTCAGCACAGAGCACTCTGAAATGAAAGAGAAAACACACACACAGTTACAAAGAAAATGGGACACTGCATGCGCACACACGTCCTATAAGAAAAGGGTATGACAGAGGAACTGAGCTACAGCATAATAACCACTGGGCCAGTGAGGACAACAGCGGATTAGAGAGTGACAGGGAGAGAGAGAGAGATCAGGGTCATTACAGAGTGAGAGTGCTCAGCATGAGGTAGGACTGACAAAACCAAAGAGTGACTGATGGAGAGTGGGAGAAAGGTAAGAAAGTAAAACGAAAAGCATTTATTGTATGATCGTGACTCATGAAGATACAAAACGTGGCCTTCAATAAGTGGGCACCCTAACACAACATGTATATTTTATGTGACTCTTAAAAAGCATTTTGCATTCACTTTTCTTGAGAAGATCTTCCATAAGATTTCGGAACCAGGCTGCAGGGATTTGCTTCCATTCATTAATGATGCTGTCACCGATAATGACGCAGCAACAGTCACTGCTCCCGTCACACCTGGTCCATAGGGGTTCAGGTGAACGTTAGTGGGTGCCGTCCACCCACAAGCGTTGGCCAAATAAGCCCACAACAACAACACTACATAGCCTATTATAGATGGACAACCATACATTATTATCATTGTAATGCACACCTATACAAAAACTTACAAATTCATTTAAAATTTACTTTGTACAAAGGGTCCAAAATTGACACCCACTGAGCTCCAAATTTGGTATAGGTTCGGTAGGTAAATCTCTGAAGGCTATCGTCCACACTAGAGGCTAGAAACGTTTGCTGAGTTCTACAGTCACAGAAAGTCAGAAATCTATATTTAAATGGCCATGGAGGTTGTTTAAAACAGGAAAAGTTTATATATTTTCCTTCTTTCCTTTTATTTAAATGCATAGGTCACCATTTTACACCATTTTAAACACTTAGATGTTCATAAGTCATAAAAATATCCAATTTATTTATATATAGGTAGACTCTTAATTAAGAACAGAACTAAGTAACGCTGTGATCATTTTAAAGTTATTCTGCAGAGTATGCCTAGTGGATTTTTTTAATCTACCAGTCCCCTTGGCCAGTGACAAAGTCACGGTTTGTACATTAATTTCCCAATACTTCTATATGCAGAAAAATTCCTTTAAAAACAGGAAACCCTCTGTTTGTGCTGTTGACGGATGGTGAGAATTATTAGAGGCCATTTTGCATGGATATGAATACAGTTGTGCCTTGATTTTTGCCCTATGATGTGATATGATTTGGCCAAAAAATAGACCCTATTTTCTGGGTTGCCTGCAGCATCGGGCTAAAATAAAGAAAATCTCAAAGACATTAACTTATGCAGTCTCCGTGTGAGTATATGAACACAAGGATTGGTGGTGGAATTGGTGCACCAGCTAAAATCTTGCCTGGGGCAGTAAATTAGTCAGGGTCAGCTCTGGTTCCAGTGCTTGATGGGTTTGGGGATCTTTGCAGGTCAGTCAGATTCTTCCCCGCCACAATGGAAAAAGTATTTCTTTTTGGATGTAGCTTTGTGTGCAGGGCCATTGTCAGGCTGAAACAGGAAAGGACCTTCCTAAAACTGTTGCCTCAAAGTTGGAAGCAAACTATTGTGTATAATGTGTGCTGCACCAGTACGATTTCCCTTAACTAGAACTAAGGAACTATCTAAAACAAAATGACTATTTTTAATTAAGCCTACTGTACAAGGTTAGAGGAGATCCTCATATCTTTGTCTAGTCAGTTGTAGTTGTGTTCACTGGTGGAAAATGTTTCTTTTCCTGATTAGTAAGCCATGTCTTTTTAGTAAGCCATGTGCTTTTTGTTTTATTGTAATTTGTCTATAGAAAGAATAGAAACCGAATGACCAATATCAGTGAGATTTGGGGTTATTTTGAGTCATTCTGTCAGAAAATTTTTCAATGATGAGACAGCAAACAATCAGGAAAAGTGTGTGTGTGAGTTTTGAGGATGTGAATACATGTGAAATGTTGCAACACTGGTGGCGCATTACACCACATCTCCCAAGAAACCAGAGACAAGTATAGTTCTGGTCAGAAAGAAATGAACGCTTCCTCTTTCCATGTCGCTTCCCTCATGTTTTCATGTGAAGTACAAGTGCAGAGCAGCACAATGACAAGAGTGTGATGAAAACGAGAGAAGAAAACATGGGAGGGAACGAGAATGGGGTCTAGTAAACAACAGGGTGAGGACAAAAAATGGACCTTGTTTCGCTTCTGTAAACCTCACTGGATACCTGGAAATGAGTTCATACATAGTTACTGTAACTAAGCTGGGATAAACAAACTTGTTCTTAAAATACTTCTAATTGTCCTGAAGATACACGGGTAACACCAGCACTCCAGCTTTTTTTTAAAAGACTGAAATCAGGGTTAATGAACAACCACCTTAGGGTCCCAGAGCAAATAAACTCTGTCTTCAAGCATAAAATCATGGTCAACGCCCAGTTCAACCCTGTGACCTGCGCTTCCTTTGACGAATAGCAGGAGAAAGTTAATTTCCCTCTGGATGAAGGAAAAAAATATTCATTATGATACCCTTTAATGTTACGGCCCAGACACAGACAGGTGAAAGGAAGGAAGGTTTGTGTTTATGTCAAGTTTGAACTATGAATACAAAAATGTACCATTTAGCCGACTGATAATCAAAGTTTCTGACCGCATGGCCGGCGACAGTACATTTATATATGGCACATATTTGTGTTTATATTTTGCATAGGCAAAATACCAGCAACAAGGCCTCCAGCAACTGTAGTAATTTTGACAAAAGAGGAAATAGGCACCACAAAATCAGCATAGAGGTGAGGTTGAAGCAGCATTTATTAGAGAGAGCAAGATTTGCATTGATGCCCTGATGAAAAAAGTGTGTATCAGACACAGTTTGGGATGAGGTGAGATGTATTGCTTTGGTAAAATCGTATTGATATAAATACACAAATTTACTTGAATATTTCCTTCATTTTCTGCAGGTCTATTATACTGTTCTTCTTACATTTGTCTGACAGCTTTTCATCCTGTCCAGTGAAAAACCACATAACTCCAAATGTGTTGACTTTGAATGTTTTGTGATAAACTGAAGGATGAATGGTGTTTCTTTTAAGGACTGAGTTTCAAATTCTCCTCCTTCTTAAGCTAAATAAATTCTCTAAAACAAACTTCTTAGATTTGCTGGAATTGTGAGTGTCATCGTCACAAAGCTGAAAACAGGCCTGTTTTTCTGAGCTCATGTTGACTTTTTAGAGATACGTGGTTGTCACAGGACAGCGATGCTACAAACACATGATGATCTTATAGAATATGATATATATGATGATGTGGCACAAAATATTGATATTAATATTGGTATTAACACAACTATGATTTCTATTGCTGTAGAAAATAGCATGGAGTATCCAGGATATGTATGTAGTTTGTAGCTTGTAGTATCCAGTATGTGATTCCGAACACAGTCTATGAGTGACAGAAAAAAACATGATGTTTCTCCTGTCTATTGATTTTCTATTTTACACTCAGTCCAGTAATTATGACTTCAGCTCCCTGCAAGATAATAACAGGAAACTGAGCAGGACGCCATGGGGAAAGAGTGAGTACCAAGCTATTGTGCATGGAAGCAGAATGATGACAAATCTGGAGCTACAGCAAAAACTGAAGTCTGTATGTGTGTGTTTCTATCTGTTTGTACAATCTTTGTGAGGACCTCATGATTTGGGTTTGGACATTTTTGGAAAGTGAGGTAATTTTGGGTGGCTTCTTTTCTTCAAAAGGATGTTTAAGGGTTAAGACTAGTCTTTGGAGTTAAGGGTAGAATCAGGTCACAAATGAGGACTTGACCACTACACGACATCACTTACTTGGTACCCGACTTTAAACAGCTAAATGAATAAAATTAGAGAACAGTTTAAGATAATGATGGGCTCACACTACAGGGTTTTCAGGTTGATTTATCCCAGATTCCCTCCTGACAGATGGAGGAGAAATGTGGTCTCTATGGTCGGTACTGATGTTCGCTGCAGTTTGTCAAGTAATATGAAGGTTTTGCCGATTGAGCGTTGAATCAAACTGCTCACGGATTTACCTGAGTGTTTTCAAACATGTTTGATATTTCTGAGTGAGACCACAATAGCCAGTGAGAGAGACAGTGATGGCGTTACCAAGCATTCTAGTCCTTGAAGTTACGAGGCTACTGCTAGATAGCATACTACTATTGACGAGTAGTATGCTATCTTTTACTCTTCATGAGTAGCAATGAGTAAAAATCTCACCTCCTGTTCTTACCTGTTGGCCACGTCTTCCCGGCTCATTCAGACTTGTCCACGCTTTTTGTCTATAAGGTTTGTCGGTTGGTCCCCATCATGTTTAAGCACAATATCTCAGGAACAACTACACAATGTCTTGCAATTTGGTGCAAACCTTCACTTGGACTGATTGGTGAACTGATGAGATTTTGGTGGCCAAAGATCAAGGATGAAGGTCACAACCTCACAAAACACATTCTGAACTCAAGAATTCGTACTCTCTTACAAAAAAGTCTGTCACTAATTGTCGGTTGCTTGTAATTGACAGAACAGCATGAACAGATTACGATACAAGGATAGTGGATCTGGTTGAATTCACGCTTCTTGTTCCTCACTGTAAAGCGTCACTTCGGTAAGTTGTCCTTTTTGTTTACATCTGTGACCCCATTAGATTATGTGACATGAGATCACGTGAGGTGGTGAACTACTCCATCAGGCATGATAATCTCTATAATATCCTGTAGTGTGTGAAGCACCATTATTTCCAGCTCTCATAGTGTGTGCATGTTTGAGATTAGAGAGGAGAACATCTGTGAAAATTGTCCTTATGTGTGTGATGCATCCTAAGGTCAAGATTGGTTAGGATTTGAAATCTGAGCCAAGCTTAAGAGAGTGTCGTGTTGATTCTTGAATTAGGAATGTCCTCTGCATTGTAGACACTTAATATCATTTGAAGGATTCATAAATGACTTTCACTTACTCTCAAGTACATGGAACTTGACTCACACTACAAACAGCTCTGGGTAACGTTGCATCAGGGCTGAGGTTTGACATTTAGTCGACAGCGTTGGGCGCTGGATGTTGAATTATATCAGTGACCCGGTCTTGATTTAAAGAAAAGCAAACATGCAAGGACATCTGCTTTTTTTTCCCTCTTGGAATGTAGATTTGTTGTTGTTTAAAATGTTTAATGTTTAAAATTAAGAACATAACAGCTTCCTTAGTGTAAGTATATTTGTGGTCGTGGTGTTCTGAGGCAGGGGGTATACTGAGGACAAAGCGTAGGGGGTTAGAAAAGGCCGCACATGGAGCCACAACACCCCCACAGCAAATATCTGGGAGACCAAACTACAAACCCAGCCCATACGAACACACACTCACCACATGACAACACTATTGTGGCAAAGGGTGACTCTGTGTGTGTGTCTGTGTGTGTTGTCAGTAGGGTGGGATGGTCATTTGGGTTTCCTCCAGAGAATGAAACAAACAGAGTGAGGGAGATTCACTTCCCCATTGGGACAGACAGATAATATTGACACAGTCTGTCACAATAAGAGGGAGACTGAGCCAAAACTTCTGACCCTCCAGGACGATGGGTTTACTAAAACGTTGTCCAACAAACGAACAAAATATTAGTCTGTGTGACACAAAAGAACTTTTCTTGTCATTTAAAAATGAATCTGAGCTGCATTACATGAAATGCTTAGGAATGCGGAAAAAATGATGCTGTGATCTCACATTGACAGAGAAAAATGTATTGCAGCAGTTACAATGTTTGCATGCAGATGATACCCGCCTATTTATTACAAAAAAGCGAAACAACCTTTTTTTTTACAAGCAAATGCCTTCTTTTTTAAATTTTTTTTGTTAGAGCATAATCTGCCATTATTAGAAAAGGGACAGTGGAGAAAAAACAGTTTGAGGGATCAGAGTTGGATAATGATAATGTCTGTGTGTTAGGTTGAAATCAGTCTTGATGTTGGAAAGGCATAGTATTTGTACCCAGTTACTTCCCACCTCTGTGTGTGAGTTATGTGGAAAAAAAGGAGATGGATGACAGTAACAGGGTGTTCTTGTATGTTTATGTGCTCGCTGTGTGTTTAGCTTTAGTCATTCTCATTATTTTTTTTTTTTGTCTCCCCTCAGGTGAAAAAGTTGACGTCTTGCGCACGCACATACGCACACTCAGTGATGAGTCAGGAAGGTGTGTCTGTAACTTGTCGGCATATATGCATGTAAGCATCTCGCTGTAACTCTGCATTCACCACTGTGACCTCTCCTCTAAGTGAGTGTGTGTCTTGTCAGGTGTTCGTCAAATGTAGGCGGGCAGACCGCACTGTTTACACACAACGCCATAGTGTGACCTCGGAGGTTGCCGGTGACCGTGATTGGCTGCCAACTACCAGCTCATTAAGCCGCGAGTGCGGGGACACAGTGCCAGAAGACACACTCTCCATTTGTTTCACAACACACGGACACAGTCACACACACCCGTCAGAGCGACAACGCAGGTATGGCAGGCCGCCACATGCGCACACACACTCACACACACATGTCGGAGGCTCAGTGCTGTGGCAGCGTAGAGCCTGTCTGGCCTCTGTGACCTGCCTGAACTTTGGCTCACCCTCATTGGTTCATTACACCACACAACCTCGCACCTACATACCTACTGGCTCATAGACCAAACCAGAGGGTCATGACTTACAGCAGGAGAGGAGACAAAAATGAGAAGAAAAGAGGGAATAAAAGAATGAAAAGAAGTCTGAATTTTACACAGGCTGGACACAGGCTAATCAGACTTTGTATAAACATGCTTTAAAAGTCTTGGATCAGATGCCAAACATACCTGTCATACCTGTCAAATCTTAAAGGGGACATATTGTACACATTTAAACAAGCTAATGCCAGTCTCACATGGACCCAGAATGTGACTGTATGTTTCAGCTCAAAATACCTCACACATCTTTCATTGTACCTTGTCTGTACAGTTCTGGTTTTCAGTCCTGCTCCAGTGTCTGATGCTTTAAATGCAAGCGATCTGCTGCTGACCTCACCCCTTTCCTGTCTGTGCCATGGACACCATCACGTAGACATCGTGCCTGGGTGTCAGGATGGTTCTGGTGGTTCTGGAGGGCTGACTGATGGCGGTGACTTATAGATGTGACAACACAAATATACAGAGATCCAAGTGGCTCCTTTCGGACCCAGTTATTTGAAAAACTGTGATTTTCTCTGTCATGTGAGAGTTTTGATAGTTTAACATTATTTTTTACAACACCCTTAAAATGGAAAAAGAAATGAAAACCTTATTTTTCACAAATGTGATCAAATATTTTATTCTTGATTTAGTTTTTATCCGCCTGGTATACATTAGGGGGACATCGCAATCGGCATGTCTGGCCATCTGTATTTTAAGGAGTGGTGCCTTTTGCTATTCAGCATCCTGTGAACCCCAAGGGGGTGCTATAATAAAAGCAAACGTGTTTTGAGTTTCTGGAGCATGAGTGGAAAACCATTCAGTATTTTACCTGTAAATCCTTGAGCTCGACTCCGTTGCTTCAATGGGCAAAAATAACGAGACTAAACTGACATCACTCACAAGTACCACTTTTATATTTTGTGGGGGACTGGTGGATGCATCATCCTCTGATGGCTCTTGTCAACATTTTTACATAACACTGCTCCTTCTCCTCTTCAGGCCTTTGTTACAAACCGGACCAGCACTCATGTAACCAGAGAACACTGTGTATTCTTTTAACTTGATGTTTTTACTAATGATTTGTATTACATGTGTTCTTCTCTCTGTTTTACTGCAGCTTGTTTCTGTTTTTAGGACGAAAATTAGCCCTGTTGGCTACTCTGGCTCATTTGTGGTTCTTTATGTTGATTAATGATCACTGTCCTCATCAAATGAAGCAATACTTAAAATTAAATGACTGGATTTCAAAGGGTCATTGAGAGATACGAGGAAAGAAGTGATTTATAAGTAAAGACGATGGGATGTTGAAAATCTTGAAAAATTTTAGAGGAACTTAAAAAAACCCTAAATTTCATCTTGATGACAGCGTCTTTTTAACTTTGTCCAGAGGGTTTGTGGAAGAGCTCTGTCAGCAGAACTGGAGAGACTTTTTCAATAAAAAAAAAAAGAGTTACTTACTAGGACAGGAGAGAAAAGAAGCACCATTCAGTCTGTCTGAACGCTTTCATGCATGGTGTTCCCATTTGTGGACAGATAATTAAACTGGTAGATGATACTCAGAAGTTGTTATCTTGTATACCAGATACACAGTGCTTCAGAAATATCTGTGACAACATCTATCAAAAGAGGCCAATTCTGGTCACTAACATATTAGTATGTACTGGAAGCTGTGACGAACATGTCTGTGTTTTGTGAAACTAAATTTAGAGTAAACTGCAGTTGCTGTAGGACTTTGTGGATTTAGATTAGATTACACTAAGTCATGTTTGTGTTGATATATAATGTATTTGTTGATGATTAAACAGACAATAAACAAACATATTAACTAAAATGATCTCACAGGACTACACATTGCTCCCATTAAATTCCTACTTTGCACATCCATACACAGACAAATTATATTTTGCCTCTTGTTTCTCTATAAGTCACAGTACAGAGTAAGAAAATGGTGAAGGGTGAAGACAGCAGTAACTCATGTCCTTATACCCATTATGGCAGGTTTATGATGAAAAAAAATTTAATTACATCATATATTTGCACCTTTACCTAACCCTAGAACAAGCAAAACAATTGAACCCCAATTTTTTCTTTTTGGTTTGTGTTACTAATACTACTGATTTCTGGACTGTTATCGTTTATTACTTGTTGGGAGATGAATTTAACACCGTTGATCTTTTCATTCAAACTTTCCTTCAGTCAATTCACTGTGTTCATGTTTCATTCATCGCAGTTCTGAATCGCAGGACTTAAATAATCTTGTTAGTCACATTATTTTTCCTCTTCCGTATTATCGGTTGTAACATTAGTTCAGCCAGTGATTGTTGTCTTTTTTTAACATCAATGTCTGGTGCCATTTCTTTCAAAATGACTCATGACTACACCCCTTGGCACTAACAATCATGAGTGAGTGTACTGGTATTTGTAGCCAAGGGTAAAATAGTTCGGTTTTCTTTTCTTTTTTTTTTTTTTAGTTTTCTAAAATCATTTGTTTAAATCATTCCTTTGTTAGAACCAAATGCTAAACAATGCAATTATTAAAACTGAAATAAATAAAGTGAAAATTTCTGTAACTAAATCTATGCTTTTCATTTAAACAACACTAATCTCACCAGACCCGTAGAGCACGTAGCCATCGTCATGGCTTATATTCAGACAGTCCTAAAAGGTGTGTGTTTATGAGTGTTTATGAGTGTTTATGTGCCTCGAGGCTTGGTAAAGTACACGCTGAGTCATCATTCTTAAAGAAGAGAATCTGCTGACCGTTTTAGCTTTGCGGGGAAGCCCCCTTACACAACAAAATGACATTTAAACTGCGTCTCTCTTTCTCAAATTATCTTTATGACAGCCCCCTATGCTGCTCTCTTGACTTCTGCATTTTCTCCCTCACTTACTTTTATTGCCCAATTCTTTCATTGTGCTTATGTCTGTGTTATTCCTGTTTGGTCACTTCTGTCTTTCTCATCCTCTCACTTTGCTGTGATGTTTCAGCTCGGTTCGCCCCTCGGCTTGGCCTTCTTCGTCCTTCTCCCTCTCCCTGTCTGTCGTTCATCTTCTGTCCATTCCTGGACTGACACCCCCTCCCTCGTCTCTCTTTCACCATACGATACTTCTCTGTTGACAGGTCTGCCTACAAGTTGCTATAACAACCAGACATTTCTGCTGACCTCTGCCTTGCCTTGCGTGACAGAGCTGCAGGACGTGCAGTCATAGTGCAAAGTTTAGCCAACAGGTCTCCTGTATGAGAGCACGACACATATGCACACACTTTGTATATGCATATGCACTTATGTGCATGCATTTGCATGCCTACTTAAAGGTCCACTGTGAAGAGGTAGAAAAAGTATACATATTCTTCATGCCAGTAGAAGTACAGATACTCATGCAAAAAAAAAGAAGCTCTAGGTGGTAAAAGTACTGATTCAATTTTGTTTCTGTAGTAAAAGTAAAAATATATGGTTCTCATTCTTCTTTTTTCTGTTTTATAGTGGGTGGCATCCAGTGTTAAGGTGCATTAGTGTCCACCTACTATTTTGGATCACATTATTATTCCTTAAAACAAGAAGCCCAGAACAAACAAAAACACTGGCTCTAACGGTGCCTTTTTGCAGCCACCGTAGGGGAGGCTGAGGGCGGTATTCAGTTGGTTGCAATGTGCAAATTAACTAGATGCCACTAAATATTACATAGTGAATCTTTAAGAATACCTCACACATGCAAGCAGCGTCAAACACACCCACCCACACAAACATAACATCTTAAAGACTGTAACACAAAGTGGATATTTGTTGAACATTTTTATTTTATATTAAAAATAACATTCATTACAGTAACAGTGTACAACCAATAATTATAATCTGAAACAATGTCAGCAACAATAATTACACTTGAGAACTGGAGAACTTCACATCCTCCTTTTAAATAAGTTAAGAAATAAAGTTTTTCTTTTTTCCCCAGAAATCATTTTCTAAAAGCATTTATACATACAGTGTTGGCTATAACTGGCTCACAGCAATCTCTAAAAGCCAGGTCTTTAAGACTTGCTTTAATGTGGATATTCATAGCATGTTATCTAGGCAGGCATTTGGTTGTTATTCCATTTGATCTGGCAGTAGTACAAAATGAGCAGGTTATCCATAATTTTCAGTACATTAAGCTACAGTACAATGTCGAGCACTTCTCTAATTCAATGTAGTATTATCAGTGTATGGCTACTCCAGTGTTAGATGAAGTTAGATTGAGACAATGTAGTATAACAGGTATGTTTGGCATTGAGGCCTGAGCTATGGTTTCCAGTTATTGTCCCAGTGTAGAAATCCAGTTCTTCACGTCTCCAGTTTCAACGCAAGCTCCATGTTTAGCCACCGATGATTCCTACAGTATGTCCGAGATGTAGTTCATTTCTCCATTTCCTGACCAATCGGTAGTTGAGCTGGATGCCAAAAATGTTTAAGCAGCCAATCAATGGTTGCTGACTGGAACAAGAGGCCCGTTTAGCTTTGAGTGTCTGAAGCTTCTATCAATCCACATGAATGAGATTTGCAGGTCATACAATGTAATCCAGTGTTTAGTGTCACACATATCTTCAAGTCCATAGAGTTTATAAGATTGCACTTTTATTATATGTCCACAAAGCTGGATCCTCTGCAGCAGCCAAACAGTATGCCATCCTCATCAGAGAACAGGAGAGCTGACTTTGTCCACATCTGTGAAAACAGCAGCAGTGTCCGCCAGCTCTACTGACTCCTCAGCATCTGTTCAGAGTCCACCATCCAATCCAACATCCAAGAGTCCAGGCTCCCCATGTCCCTATGGCGTTGTGTCTCTGGCCAAAGGCTTTTAGTAAACCATTTACTGTAAGAAACAAGAACCGTAAGTTCAATCAGATACGTCCACTGTCCTTGCATCATAATCAGTTCATGCAGTTCTCTCAATTACTAGCAACCTACAATTTGTGGCCTTTTTAGTGAGGAATACCTGATAAGCAGCAACTGCAGAATTCAGGTGCTACCGTACTATCATTTCTTCTTTTTCATAATGTAAGAATGTGTTTGTGTATAAGAAAATATGATCCTGAACATGAACATTTGAACTTACCTGCTTTACATGATCATGGCTCTGATGGCTGCTTTGCTGATGCGTTTGCGGTGTTTTCTCCTGCGGCGTGGTGAGGCCGGTCGGAATGGGGTGCGCCTCGCCGCGGGTGTTTTAGGAGCCGCGGTAGAGTCGACTGTGAAAGACAGGTGAGAAGGTAGAAGACACACTGTCAATACAACAGCAAACACCTCATAAAGCAACATCCTCGTGGCC
Organism: Coranthus polyacanthus; assembly: GCA_037367275.1. Classification (NCBI taxonomy): domain Eukaryota; kingdom Metazoa; phylum Chordata; class Actinopteri; order Kurtiformes; family Apogonidae; genus Coranthus; species Coranthus polyacanthus. The sequence goes on from JAPQRN010000001.1 coordinate 20,625,916, forward strand.
CTGATGATTTGCTCTTTGTGTCACAGCCAGGAATAAAGGAATATACAGCAGCCCCACTGAGAATAATCCACGGGGTGTGGAGCTTCTGTGGGTCTAACTGTGGCTGGAAGGCCACCCGATAACCTTGGAGGCTGTTCACTGTAACAAAGGCTGGGGCTGCCTGCAGGTTTGATTCAAACATGAAGCAGTGGGAAGTCCTGCTCCTGACTGCGGAGTTCTCAGGGGACGAGGAAGAATAGCAGGACACATGTGGCAATGTTGTTTAGTCATACATGTCCAAAGAGCTGCTTCCTGCCTGGGAAACTCTCACACTGTTTCTCCCATACATTCACTTACAATACATGTCCTAATACTCACACAATGTCGTCAACTGGTGGCAGCAGTAGTAGTTGCTATCGACCAGGGCAGCAATTGTAATACAAGTACACTCTAAATGTACTCCATTCTGCATGATGTTCAAAACTGTGCCTCAGCAAATGTTATACTATTGGCATACTGATCCTGGGCAATAGTCACGGCTTGAAAGTGAAGCCAATGCAGAAGTGTCTTTAAGTGTAATGCCACTTGACGGCCACTAGATGCTAGATTTTGCCTGTTCTCCACAATACAGGGGCTCCGCGTCATTGATCCACTTAACAAGCACGTCTTTCTGTTGTTTTTCATGAAGAGAAAATGATTTCGAAGTCCACGCAGCACCAACTTCAGGTATGAAAAGACTCAAAATTAACACTAGAAGCGGACTATAAGCGAATAATTTAAACAGCATTTGTATAGGAATGATTCTGTCCCAAACCTTTTGATCCATATAAGCAGGTGATCACTATAACCGTAAACACTATAATCAGTTTCCACTGTACTTAATTTAGGGTTAAGATCAGGGTTAAAAGATCATGGTTTGGAATAAAATAAAACCTTTCACAATGTTAACCATGTGCCAGAAAGCCTTTCCACCAAAATGCTTTTTGCATGGGTGAAAATATCATGCAATAGTAGCCTATGCAACACCCATGTGTAAATAGCACAGTTGGCTACGGACACCCAGGTACAAATAGCATCTGCCATTATACAAACCCAGCTCAGTTTAAATAGCCACATGGGCTATTCCACCCTGGGTGTAAATAGCATCGTTCACTACACACATCCAGGTGCAAGCAGCATCTGCCATTCTTTTTATTGTTTTTTTTTCATTTGCAGGGACTCTATCTAAGATTTGCATTGTGTGCTTACATGAAGTTTGTGTTGGAGTCTGTGCTGTGCTGGACATCTGTTAACATGGCATTTCTAGACTAATAGTATCTAGTGCTACACACTGTTGCTACTGTAGACAAGCAGAGGAGAGGCAATGAAGAACTTGAGAGCAAATCATCTACGCAGAAAACAGTGCGTTGTGGCTTTTACCATGGATATAGGCAGCAGGGACAGTTGTTAGTGTTGTAATGTGAATGAACGGCTCCCGCAAAACAGATGGCACATAAACTTCACATAACCACCTTTAATAACAGGCTTCTCCATGTGCAAATTTTCCGCCAATACAACTTCTTCTGACACTATTTTGTAAAGGCACTGTCACTATGTCCTGGGCCAATTGCCACACACTAACATTGTTTGATTGTTTTAAATGCATTTTTACCCCTTTTCCAGCATCATAGTGGATTCAGCCAGATCTTTCTCCAACGCCAGAACAGCACTAATGAAGTGTGGAAATAGGTCTATACTGCAAACTGCACTGTATACTACAATAGGAAATATCTTGTCCTAAACCAGGCATGTCCAATGTCTGGCCTGGGGGCCAATTGTGGCCCGTGGTTAAATTTCATACAGTCCGGAGCTGCTGTCATAAAATGTATCATTTTGGACCCGTCAGCAGTGTATTTTTTAGAGCAATTTATGTTTCACCAAAAGGTGGCAGCACTGCCGCCCTCTGGCTGTGTGACCCTCCAGTGACCCTTTGCAGCCAATTTCTGAAATGGCGACTGTAAATAAAAAAAGGAAAGTTGACTGCGAGGGCTGCCGCTTCCAGGACAGGTGGAAATTTTAGTATTTTTTTCACCAAAATATGAAACAATTGTGTTTGCCTGATTTGCCAACAGACTGTGGCTGTTTATAAGGAGTTCAATGTCAAGAGACACTACCAGTCGAAACATGCTAATGCATATGACAAGCTAACAGGGAGCGACCGCGGTGAACAATTTAAGCAACTGGAAGCGGTTTTAATGTCACAGCAGCACTTTTTCATAAGAGCCTGTGAGTAAAAAAAAAAACCCACAAAAACGAACTACGAGGTGGCGACATTAATTGCTAAATGCTACAAACCTTTTATTTATCAAGGACTGTGTTATGAAAATGGTGGAGAATATCTGTCCGGAAAAGAAGCAAGAGTTTGCCAATGTTTGCCTGGCTCGTAACACTGTAGTGAGGAGAACTGAAGATATTTCATCAGCATCTGCCTATATATATATACATATATATATATATATATATATATATGTGTATATATATATATATATATATATATGAATGTCAGTAAGTAACCAATAAC
>JAPQRN010000001.1:20675616-20685716 GCA_037367275.1 Coranthus polyacanthus
GCTAAAAACATTTCTTTCAAAATCAGTGTAAAAGCATGTCCTTTCAGCAAAATAATCCAGCATAAAAGGCTTCCCTGAACTCAGATTTCTGTTAGAAATATGAACCATTTCTATGTGAAGTCTGAAATCAAACCATGCTCCTGAAGCACACAGTCATTATATAAATGTATGTGTAAAAAGTAAACCTAAGCAGCTTTTTGGTGTTCACTTCTTTTCGAGTCTAAGCTACATTTTAAAATGCTAATACAATGACCCCAGCTGCAGGGTCATGCACACAGAGCCAGTACTCTATAGTCTGTGTGTGAATAGATGAGTGTGTCCTGAGAGGTTAGTATTCCTCCTCTGCTGACGCATTTCCTCTGCTCCACATCTCCGTACAGACTTTTCTTAGCAGCTCTGTAAAACCCACAACTGTGCAAATTTACACAGAAAAACCACCAAAACTTCCCCAAATGGCAAGTTTAGGGAAGTGGCTTTCCTTCGACCATGTGCGATACGTGTATTTGCGTCTGCCGTACGTGCCTTATGAGATGCTGTTATGTGTGTGTTCATCCTTCACACCAGTTTGTCCCAGTGTGACGCTTTGTTCCAAAATTAAGAACTTGCGTCCAAGTTCGTTTTTTTTTTTTTTTTGCTGTTTGCCCTCACGTCGGGAAAATAACCCCGACTGGAAAGACTTGTGGTCGCGCCTCACTGAAAGCCGTTCATCTCGAAACGTTAACTGCTGGAGATGTGGAGAGATGGGAAACACAGGTGCAGGAAAGTTTTGAGTTATTTCAGACGTCTTACAATGCAGTCTTCTTCTGCCTCACCTGCTTGATTTGATTCTAATCTGTGTCTGTGACAAATGTGAAGAAAAGGGAAACTGAACTGTAATTTACAGCTATTTTCAGGCAGTTCAGCTCCATTTATGCCTTTGACCAGAGGTGGTAAAAGAACACGCATTCTTTACTCAAGGAGAAGTATAGACCATTGTGTAAGAAAAGACCATGGTTGAAGTAGAAGTACTTCTTCTTTACTGCAATAAAAGTGAAAAAGTAAAGGCTCTGAAATGTCTTGAAGTATAAAAGTGAAAAGGAGACCTTTGAAGGACATTTCTACAGGCTGTTTCTCTTCAAAGAAAACTGAACCTCATGTCATATTAATATAATGTGAAGTCTATGACTGCTGTCCATTTTGTCTTATGTCTCTACCATTGTTTTTATCTTGTTACATTGTCCTCATCTTGTTACGTCTTTTACGTTGTTTTTGTCTGCTTACGTACATCGTTTTTTTGTCTTGTCATGCATTTTGCATCGTTTTTGTCCTACTAGGTTTTTTCTCGTTACGTTTGTCGTGCATGATATGCACCAATGGATACATCAAGGGATCGTATTTTCTCCGTGTTATTGTTCCATCCATTTAGGTCTTGATGTTGCACAGGCATACAGTGATGCAAAATTAAAAAAATAATCAATAATTTCCTCAATTGCATGAGTAGAAAGTCCAGATGTTTGTGTAGGGAGTAAAAAGAAAAAGTTGTCAAAAAAATAAATACTTGACTAAAGCTCAGATACCTGAAAATTCTACTTAAGTACAGTAATTTGTACTTGGCTGTGTCCCACCTCTGCTTCTAACATGCGGACACACCAGATTACAGTGAAACAGCATTTGTATTAACAATACAATTTATTATAGGAAGGAAAGTTTACACACAAACACTTTCCTCACACATTTCATTGTGGATCAGGTTATATCTGGTGCCAGAGAAAGTCTCAAACTAGAACAAAAAATGTAAACTTTCTCCCTGAGGCAGCAGAGAGGTGGAGGGCTTCCTCGTTTCAAGGCCATCATTTGTGTTTACAATGGAAAAATCCTGTCAAAGTTTCGCTGTGCTAATCTGCAGACAAGGTAGGCCAAGGCTGCTCCCCATGCTGCAACCTTTCAATGAAATTTCAAAGAAAGCCTCAGTCATTTTTTTAGTGTTACTTTTAGTAGGTGACTCAAAGATGGAGGAGAAAGACAAGGATCTTCATTCAGACTTGGCAACTCTCCTTCATCCTATAAGCTCTTGTGTGTAACACAGTGAGCGCGTTATGAGGGTGCATGAAGGTCCTGTTTGATGCACGACACCGAGAACTTATAGGAGACTTATAGGAAATACTTGGTGGCCTAGTTATGGATCACAAGGAGATGAACAATGGGAGAATTGAGCATGCCTGAAAGAAAAGGAGAAGGAGGACGATGAGGATGCCAGGGAGAAAAAAGGGAGTGAGGAAGAGGAGAGGGAAGAGGAGGAGGAGGAGCGCACAAGGCTTCCAACCCCAAAGGGCAACCCTTGTGAAGCTTCAGAGGACTTGGAGGGAGAATAAATAGAAGTTTTCTTTTTGGAAGATAGAGGAAGGGGACACTCCTACCGTGATATAAGGGGAAATTCCCACAAGTTGATGAACCACCACTCAGATCAAAGTGCAAGTGGTGTTTGAATGTGTGTGCGTGAGGAAGGTGTTACACCTGAGAAAAGACACACCTTAAGAGGAAAAGAGGTGAAGAGAAGAGGAGCTGAAGACGGGGAGGAATGAAGGCCTGAAAAACTGCCAAAGAAACAAAGCCAATGGTAATGAAAACAACAAAAATGCAAGAGGGATGCAAACCCGAAATCACTTTTAACACAACATTTAATTAATTGATTCTTGAGGCAGATCCACCAAAATGTAATTATTACTAGATATTCACTATGGATGCAGTTGTTTGTGAATTCTGCTGGTCAAACACCTGGACACAATGTTCATCAAAGTAACAATTTTCAGTGAAATTGTGTCGTATGTGAAAATGTATGTACAGAAAATGTGGTTGTATGTAGTTGTATAAAAAATGATGATAAATGATTAAAAAAACAGTAATAAGATGTCAAAATGTATTAAATCTTTTTGGAAAAAAATTGGTTTTGAAAAACCTCACATGAGCAAAAAAAATTCAATTTTTTCTGTTTCCATAAAGATTTTTAATAAGAAACTTCAAAATTCACAGTAAACCTAACCCTAACCCATGGCCGTAAACAATACCCTCTTCGCCTTCATAGTAACGCACATTAGACACAACAGACTGTAATTCAACACTTTAAAATACTATATTAAGATATTTGAGATTCATGTCTCCAATCTAATATAATGGGGACAATCCACATTTTGTTTGGGTGTTCACAGGATTAGGCCTTGACCTGAATTTGTGCCTTGAGATAATCATGTATTATTACTGCCGCTATATAAATAAAACTGAATTGAATTGAATTGAATTGAATTGAATTGAATTGAATTGAATTGAATTGAATTGAATTGAATTGAATTGAATTGAACAGCCCTAAAACATGCATCTTAACCACAACGGGTCAGCAACAGTCATCACTGTGAGTGAAACACATGTTTTTAAAACCGTCCCTTTTAGGTAAAGTGTGTTCCTGTAAATGCTTGTTGGCTGCAATGAAAGGAAAATCCATTACAAAGGTCATAGTTTTGTCATCTTCCTTGCAGGAAAAGGGAGTTGATGCTGGAACTGCCTCTATGGTTTCTCATGAAATGTCATACTTCATATGTTTTTAGCAGAAAAACAAAGGTTAACATGGCAACTTCATCAACAATTCATTGAAAATCTATTATTTTCTCTATGAGGGAACTCCCACTGATGGTCATCATCACTTTCAGTCTGGGTATTTTCTGTGGAAGATGTGAGGTGTTTATGGGACACGCTGATTTATTAGACAGAAAGAAACAATGCTATCAGAGAAATTTATCACAGACTTCTGTTCTATTTATTTTATTTTTTATATTATTTAAATAAGTTTTGAACAGCTTTTGGCTTCTTAGCCAATTAAAGCATCAAATCAAAAATCCTTGTTTGGCTAAAATGTGAACCACTTTGCAGATGGAGCCTGTGACAGAGGTAGCGCCTCTTTCTTCCTTTTAAACGTGCCAGGAACTATTAAATGACTTTCCCATAATGCCACAAAGTGTACGTGTATATGGTATTTGCATTAAGGAGCAATAGCTCAGGAGTGATTTAGGAAAATTCTCAGAACAACTCTGAACAACCCTGACACATTATTTTTGAAAGGTGTGATTGGTTGATTACCAAAAAGCAACCAAAAAAGAACAAAAAACACTTGTGATAATGGGCAGAGAATGGACAGTGAAATCAACAGGCCTAATCACAGAATTTAAGTTAGGATGTTTTGTGAAGTCCTTTCATTTTGTAGGACCTGGTCAACTTTAAAAAATTCTAAGGATTCTAAGGAAAAGCCCATAATTTAATAAGATTTTTTGTAGAGTTTCTTCACTAGGAGCAACTCTTTGCCCTAAGAACCATTATGAATACGGCCCCTGATGTCTGGACCCATCCCAGATTTAACCATCTAAATTTAAGCTTCTCACCAGACTTGCACCATAAAATATTTAGTGAATGTGACCTAGAATACATGGTACACCAGTTCAGCCCTGCGGCGCGAGTGCTCTGCTACACTTAAACAACATAACCTATACAAAGCAGCATGTTCAGTGGAGGCTTTGCAATAGAGCTGTGAAGTGGGAGAGAGACTTTTTTGTGGTGTTATTTTCTGAATAGACAGCATAAGGAGACTCACAGTTAAAGACTTAGGTGGGCATGACATTTTCCCACTAAAATCATCAGTACAAAATATGAGCAGCTGTGTTAAAGGAGCTATGTGTAATATTTCTACTGTTTAACATTCAAAAATGGCCTAAAACTATCATCAGAGCGCGAAGAAATAACGGTTTTAACATTACACCAAGATGTCAATGTATCGTACTGCCAAGATTAACCAGTTAACATGCTAACCAGCTAACTAGCCCTGTGCTAGTTGTAATAATAAGAATGATAATAATAATAATAATAATAATAATAAAAAAGGAAGATGATCTTTTGTTAAAAGAACAATTTTCAAAGGCATGGTCACAACAAAAGAAATGCTCTGTGATGTGTGTTTAGGACTACCTTCCTCATAATAACAGCAGATGGGTACTGGTCATATTGTCATTGTACTGAATCATCAACCATACCACAGTGACGGAAAAAATGGAATTCCCGAATGACGCTCCATTCCCGAATGACGAATCCCGTTCCAAAAAAACAGACACAAAATACTGCTGATAGTGTTAAAAATACTACATAAGTGTTGCAATTAGGCTGTGACTATGTCATGGCTTAGGTGTGGTTATGTTTAAGCACAAATACAACTTGGCTAGGGTTTGGAAAAGGGCCAAATAAACACAGTAAAAATAAAAGTAAAAAAGTTCGAAACAGTCTCCTACGTCTAAGTTCACAACCACCTCCTTCTGAGGATTTCCCCTATTTAACAATTTCCGCTGACCTACACGTCACTTTTTCTTTCTTTGTGCACTTTCTCTCACGACCCCAAGACGTACGTAAACATGGGCCATCAGACCGACCCGGGATGTTTTTTGTGGCGATGTCGGGCTGCCTTACGTGTGATTTTACAACATTATATAAGTGTCTGGATAGTATGTTTACTATTTGCTTGTCTATATGGCCTTTGAAAAGAGACTGTGAGTGATGACTCAGTCAGTGTGTCTGTAAGTGTGGGCAGTGTGTGTCACTGTCTAAAGGTGCGTCCTGTGTCTGTTCAAAGTTTTCACTAATAACCCCCCCCCACCCCACTCCGCCTCCTTTTCCCAGCCTTCCTCACTTTCTTGTTCACTCAAACACCCTACACACACGCACACAGTTCACTCTCACTCTATTTTTGATCACATTCCTACGCGGTGACTTCAGGCCAGAGGAAAGAGGAAAGCTTGTGTGTGCAAATGTGCCCATGACGTCAGTTGTTTGTTTACTGTGGTTGTGTCTGGGGCACCGGCTCTGCAGATAAGCAGGGTGGGAGTCTGCTTCTGCAGTGGGTGTTGAAGTAAAGAGAAGAGGGAAATGCCAGACATGAAAGAGTGAAATACTTCTGTTTGAAAGCAGAGGTGGGAAGTAACAAAGAAGGAGTACTTTGTCGCTGTACTTCAGTAGAATTTTCAGGTATTTGTACTTTATGCAAGTATCTGTTTTTCTTGTACTCCAGTACTTGATTTTACATATTTACGTTTTCTACTCCTTACATTTTCAAAGCATGCCAGTTAGTTTTATTTCATTTGAGGGTAATTAGTGATTATTTTTATTTTTGCATCATTGCACAGCTCCACAGCATCAAGACTGATTTCAACCTGATTGGAAGGCACAATAACACGTAGATGTACAAGACGTAACAGTGCGGAAACGGTGTTTGAGATGCAGCGAGATGAAAACGCGCAAAAGACCCAAAAAAACGAACACAATGTAGCAAGAAAACAAGTCATAGAGGAAGTAATAAAATGAAGCGTAAGCTGGCTTTTGCAAAAATAAACAATGCAATCTAACGTAGATGAAAACAATGTATAAGATGCAACAAGATACAACAGACATCAAAGGGAGACTGGATCGCGGAGAAACGGCGTCATAATGTTTCAGTGAAAACTGATTTCCACATTGTTGTGAAGTTAATGTTCATAATTTTCAGTGTATTGTTTTTTGTTTTGTTTGAATTTTGAATGCTTTAATAATCTTCACATTATATTAACATGACGTAAGGTTCAGTGTAATTTTGCACACAAACAGCCAGTAGAAATGTCCTTTAAGGCCAACTTTTTACTTTTATGCGTAACAAATAAGCTGAATCAGTACCTCTAGTCTTTTTTCACACCAGTATCTGTACTTCTACTGGAGTTAAACTGTGGACTTCTGACACCTTTGGTTATTAATTTTCCATAAATGTAACATTTTATGTGATTTGTTGATTGATTATGCAGCCAGCAGCTCGTAAACTCAACTGCCAACTCTGCTCCAGAGTGATGAGCTTGTCAACTTTATAGACTCCTCATTGTTGAGCAGCTGATGATTGAGTGTATTCCTATTTCTCTGTCTCCTTCTGCCTCACCCCAGCTGGAGGAAACTGCTGCATAATGATAACAGACTTCGAGACAATGGGTTCAATAGGTGTAAATGCACAGGCACAAACACACGCATACATGCGCAACAGTGCCCCAGTGAAGCTCAGGGGTCAGGGGTCCTGCTTGTGCTGCTGATAGTCTCTAGACCTTCAGAAATTATTTATCAAATAAAGAACAATCCGGACATAGCAGCGCATTTTTGAGGGGTTTTTGTCTCCTAAAATGACCTGCTGGAATAAAGAATTATCCCTCAGTCTCCCTCCCTCTGCCTGCCTGGACCTTGTCTACCCGGTGATAAGGTCAGGTTGAATTTATTTTTGGGTTGCTTGCTGCATAGAGTACCAAAAGCCCCAAGGTTTTACTTAAAAGCTTTTTGTTGTGTTTTGTGGGCTTTGGTCTGTCACGTGCGGTGAGCAGAGTAAGGTAGCACTTTGAAAACCTGCCATCTCATTCTGAGAGCTTTGACCTTGACCAGGTGATTTATCAGCTGCCGGCTTCATAGTCAATCAAAACATTTACTAAATGTATTAAAATGTTGTATTGATGGAAATTTAACCAAAGGCACAATTAAAGATACTTGTGTAAATAAGTAGAGGCAATGATTCAACTTTATTACTGCAATAAAAGTGAAAAAGTACAGGCTCTGAAATGTACTCCAAGTATAAAAGTAAAAATTAGGCCTTTTCTACTGTCTGTTTGTGTGCAAAGCAAACAGAACCTCATGTCATCTTAATACAATGTGAAGACTATTAAACCATTCTGACTTCAAATAAAATATAAATCAATATATTGACAGTAATGAGCCTTTAGCGTGCAAATCAGTTTATGGTGTCAGCAACAGAATTTGAAACATTATGACACTTCTTCTCTGCGCTCCCGTCTCCCTTTACTGTCTGTTTCATCTTGTTGAAGAACTCAGATTGCACTCACTTTCTTTATTTCGATTTCAATGCTGCCCAACATTAAGTCAAAATTTTTAAAAAACCTCATGAAATCATCTTGGTACATGCTTTGCGTCCTGACCGTTGACCTACTAGAAATGCTCAAAAGTGTACAGAAGAAGGCCTGTGTCATTGGGGGTTTTCTTAATGATGTTTCTTTTTTTTTTTTTTTACTTGACTGCAGTTGTCACATTTAACAGGTCTTTTAAACAAGTTTAACTGTATAGCACATTACATGTGACCAAATGGCTCCCCTGTGTGGAAGCAGGACTGACACACAGCTGAAGTTTTGTGGAGGGCACATAAAAACCGCCATGGGGAGCGCTGTAGTTCTTTATTGCCAGATCATATATTGCACCTACAGTCCGTGGATTGCGCACAGCCGCCGTGAAGCGCTGGAAGGAAACCGGAAAACAAAACAAAAGCATATAGCCTAATCGCTAACTATATTTTAATACTGCGTCGTCAAATGGGATCGGGTAAAATAGGGTAAGAATGAGTAAAAGAAGAAGAAAAGGGAGAAGCACATGAAGAAGAATGATAAAAGTGTAAGAATACATTTTTTCCTCGGATCGCGTGGAGATGCCGAGTCTTATTTCGGAAGGATTTAGCGGAAGTCGTTGTGTGTTTCCCGGGTAACTTGACTCGTCTAATGTCAACACTCGTAACGGCGAAACCTCCAAGCTGTCACTACAAGCGTCAGCGTGTCTCATCACATAGTAATGTCGCCCAGCAGCCTGCCACACTCTGCTTATGGGAATTTATAAATACTAAGTTTCTAGTTTGGCGTAGTTCAACGGAGAGGAGAGGAGATGTTTCTCTAAAGCGGAGTTTTTTTTTGCAGTTGTTCGGCTCAAAAGAGGATTATCGTTTCCTGACAGAATTTTGACAGTTAACCGCCTGGCCGCTGGTTCGGTGCGGTGTTTTGTTCGGCTGCCTGCGACAGACCTCACGAAATAACAAGGTAAGTTAAGGGCACGGAGTTAACGTACTTAGTTAGCTTGTTGTCCGCTCACGTCTTATGTTAGGTACATTTGTTTCATAACTTGACAGCACGAACGTACTTTCTGGACTTTTCGTGTCACGGTGTAGCGTGACATGTCGCTCGGGATGCTTTTGTTGATTGACAGATGCGCGGTCGTGAACGAGGCTAACGTTAACGCTAGTTAAGGCTAGTTACTTCTTTTTTTTATGTAACGCTAGCTAACTAGCTGTTGACGTTAGCAGCATTTAACTGCGCTTTAAACGTATGAGTTTGAAATTGGTCAGGGCTAGGGTATCGTGAAATATATAAATTAAGCGCTAGCAGCTCACAAAATAACACCTGTAATGCATGTACTTAAGTTGTGGAAGTGCTTTGTTTTTGTATACAATATTTTCAAAGCTGCTACCATCAGTTAACGGCTAATGTAACACATGCTAGTAATGCCTTACACCTCTTATCTTAAAACAACACGTTTCTAATAGACTTTTATATTTATGACCTCACGTCACTTTAGTATAGCGTTTTTATTATTAGTTATCTTACACTTCTGTGTGTCTGCCAAAGCAAAACTGTCATTTTTATGCTGAAATATTGAAGCGTGAGGCAACAGTTTCTTAACATTAACGTGAGTGACGTTGTATTTTAAATGTGGCTTAAAAAAAACAGGATAAAGCCTATACAATGTACGGCATGCCATTTTCTGACATTTTATAATCGAGAAAATAATCAACAGATTAATCAGCAATGAAAATAATCATTAGTTGCAGCCTTAGCACTATATATGCCTAGGTGTTAATTTTTACTGTCTAACCAGTTCAGGTCAGGTCATTCCAGGGGACATCTAGGGACAACCAGCTTCTGATGCGACTGATATGAACCTAAACTGAGGATTGAACTACTTTTGTTGTAATATTATGTTCTATACTGTAGTCATTTGGTAAAAAGTTTTGGAACTTCAATATTGAAAAGTGCATTATTAAGAAAGATACATTTACAAATTGATTACAGTTAACTTAAGACTTAACATTCAGACATAAATGCTAAAAATGCTGTACTGAGTCACCATCGCTTCAAGCCACAGGGTACACATATTTAGTATTAGGGTCGTTCCCCATCAACTCACCCAGAATTCAGAACGTTTCCCAGTACATATCGTGGATTTTCTTGGAAAAAAGTCATATGCAAAGTTTTATT
>JAPQRN010000001.1:20688251-20704140 GCA_037367275.1 Coranthus polyacanthus
ACTCACCCAGAATTCAGAACGTTTCCCAGTACATATCGTGGATTTTCTTGGAAAAAAGTCATATGCAAAGTTTTATTTATATTCATGGGATCTTGCAAAATCCTGAGGCTCTACTATAAATACTATAAGTCAAGCCTCAACAGTTACTTACTTTTCACTGGATTTGGTTGAAATTTGTACTGAACATCCAAGACACTGTAAAGATAACAACATTTGTTCATTCAAATAGTTTGTTCTGATATCAAATTAAAAAATATAAATAATATGTTATGCAAAAGTCCTCACGTTCTTGCAGGAAATTTGATCATATCTATGTTATTTGGTCCTGTATAAAAATTTGACTGCCACAGATCTTGCTAAATATAGCTAAATATAACTTGAACCCCACATTTTGACTTTATTTTCCTTAGAAGGATATTCATTTCCTCCTTCATGTTCATTGCAGATATATACAAAAAAATTCAAATGTTATGTAACTCTCGGACACTTTCTGTCTTTTTTTTTTTTTTCTCCACATATTTTTTTCAAGACAATTCATGACCTGAAGTGGGTGGGCCTAGGTGAGTTGGTCTGGAATGACTAATAAGTAGTTACAGAGTTTTGGAAGTGATTTAACACATCTCACCACTCTTACTGTATAGCAGAATACTGTATGTATTGGTGGGATACAGAAATGCAGAGAGAGAGGAACTTTTCAGTGGCATTATCTGGTTTATTGGGCCTCTTCGTGTAGGCTAGCTGCTCTGCTAAGTGACTGCAGTGTTTGATCCTCCACTTTACAAAGAACTTGGAGTAATTTGTTTAAACTCAGTGCACACAGATGACTCATGTGCTCTGTATGTTTGAGTCATATTTCACTGGCATTGCCCTAACGTTAGCCACAGCATTAAACCTTATGCCAGACGGATTTGGTTTGATGAAGACTAATTCTCAGCATTCCTTTCTTTACCCGCTCCTTCCCACAGTAGTTACTTGTTTTTCTCTTTCAGCCTTTCATTCCTGCACCTATTCTTTTTTTCTCATTCGACAACTACAATACTGTGTGCTGGGTTTTTTAGACCCACAAGACATTTTTACACATATTCCCCCCTGTAATGTCACAGCATCCCCGTTTCATTTTTCCTTCCTTTTGTCATTTTATCCCTTTGTCTGCCATTCAGTCTGTCATCTTTGTTCTGCTGTCTGTACTTGTATTCTCTCTTTCCACCCAGTGCTTTTGTCCTGGCCTCCACCAGGTCTCTGCTGGACCTGTTGGAGTGCTGGCCCTGCCCTGCCCTGCCCTGGCATTCCCTGAGCAAACGCTTCCACCACATCCAGTGCTCTGTTTCCTCAGCTACTTGCCAGAGATTTAGATTCTTGATAGATGCCAGTGAGTGGTTTATTGGGTACACACCTCTTTATGCAAATATGTAACAGATAATAACAGTAGGTGATCCAAATCATTACTGGGTTACACAGCCACCATATATAAATAGTAGTTAGTGAATGTAACTCCAGTTCTGAGAGTATGTGCAGTCCTCTAACAGACTTCATGTGTTCCTTGGGACCGGTGGAGGCTGCACAGCCATCGGCCACTATTGGAGCCATTTTCAACCGATACCAATACCAGTTTGGTCAATCGACCTGTAGTGTGTACTGTGAAGGTGTTTTGTTTATACATTAATTCACTCCTGATAAATTCTGTTAGTGACTGTAAGATGTCAAAGGGATAACTGAAGCAGGAGTCAGTTTCATTCCTGAGTTTTCCTGTTCATTCACTTCCTAAGGCCAAAGCAATGATTACTTGAATTATTAAAGGTGTTACAGATTTAATCAGGGTGTCACCATGTCCTTAAAAAGTTTAGTAAATATCTTAAATTTTAATTTAACTTAATTGCCACAAAGATTTGATCTCATTTTCATTTTATCCATCTTTTACCTCATACCTGGAGACACTTGTGATTAAGAGTGGGGAGAAGGTTGAAGTTTTCCACAGTGATGAAGTTTAATATCACATGGTTTAAATACACTTTTAGCAGTTAATGCTCACTGGGCTGAATGAACAGCAACCTTTTGTCTCTCTCTCTACACAAGTTCCCAAAGTAACTGTGCTAATAATATTTACAAGAGGGTAACTGTCTCTACCTCTTATACAGGTCATACTAACATTTTAAATTTGTGTTGTCAGTAAAGTCTGTAAAAAAAAAAAAGCAGAACTTGAAGGTGTATGTTTGTTTTCATGTGGCTTTGTGACTGTATCAGTAATTATCTTGTACTAACTTCTGGCTACATTCGATGTTAGCCATTGTATTTTATTGAGACATTAATAAAATTCTACATCTTGTTATGCTATGTTATCATATTCGATACAGCTACATAGTTGCAATCCCCATATAATTTCAGATAATCTGATTTTTGGTTTGGTTCTGTCACTATGTCTGCAGACACTTACCTTATCAACATTTTACCAGTCACACTTCTATAACTATTCTTTTTATTTTCATATACAACAGCTCGTTAGTGAGTTAACTGCTAGGTTATTGAATTCGAGACAATTCCATTGAAAATTGTTAATTTGATGAGCGTTGTGTGTGTGGCCAGTATAACTCACAAACAACTGTATTGACATCTGAATGAATGTTATGATATGAATGTCATATATGAATGATAGGAATGTCTAGATTTACATTTTGGTGCATCCAGCTTAAGAATTAACCAAATGTGTTAAAACCGGTTTGGCTTCTTAATAAGAGATGGGTTTTCATGCCTCTTGGATTCATTTTTTTCATTATTTATATATTTCCCTACCAGTGATATTTGCCTAGTCATGTCTTTACAGTCTACACATGTGCCCTTGAGGAACCACACCTCCAGGACAGTGGCCATTGTAAAACACGCTTTCTCAGCAGCTGTGCAAGGCTCTTGAAATCGAAAGGCTGTTGAATTTTTGACATTAAGATGAAACTCATTCAGAGAAAAGAATAATGTTTTTAAGTGAAGTGTAACTTGCTTAGGGATCATGACTGTAGAAAGCAGTCAGACACTGAGGAGCTGAAATGAGAGAAAGAACAAGTGAAGAAAAGACAGTGCTTTGTGCAGGACGCCTTGTGCATTAAGAAGGAGGGGGTTGGTATGTCCACCAGTAGAATAGTGCTGAGCTGGTCTGCACTGAGCTGCCTTTTAAAGTGGCAGGGAGGATTTGAGGGAATTATCGTACAAACTGCTCCCGTCTCTACACTCTTAGCTAAAGCCTGCTGACGAAAAGAAAAAAAGAAATGCTAATTATCTGAGGGAGAGACATTTGTTTTCTCACCAGAGCTGTTGTTGCTGTGGTGTCAAAATATTTGTAAATCCTGTTGCTGTTTGTTTTGCTCTAATATGAACTGTGAAACAGTTTCAGTTGATCTTTTGTGTTTGTTTAATAATTACTTTGTTGTTGTGTCTGACAACACTCTCAAGCTACACAGTTCAGTGTCCTCTTCCTTTTCTTAACTTTTATTTAATCAGGCTAATATGCACTTTGAAAATACAAGAACTCATTGCATTTCATTATAACAACAGGCTTGTTTGACACTGTAGACATAAAGACCACTGCATACACAGATTTTTTCTTTTACATGAAATAGGATCTAATTTCACTATGATGTTATTATTATTATATATATATATATATATATATATTAAACAAATTAAAATGATTTTCATGAACTAAACTGAATATTTATTAATGCTAAATTGAGGGGACACCATGATTTTTTTTTTGTCTGGACACATAATGATAATGAATTTGTGACTCACAAATCAGTTAAAAAACATAAAACACATTGTGTACTTTCAAATAATCAATTATTTTGTCCCTAAAATCTTCACAACATATCTTAGATTAGCTTCATGAGAATCACCCATTTACATCTGCAGCTGAGAAGTGGCTGCTACTTTAAGATGTTTTCACTGTGCAGCACTGCTGGCCTTTAAAGTTTAACAGATAAACAGTTGAAGTATTTTGGAAAATAAGACCTCACTAAGTGGATTGCTTGCAGCTGCTAGAAAAGAATCACTTTCATTTTGACAGAGGGTAGGCCTGTGTGCAGGCAGTGGCCACCATACAGCAATCAACTGCCTTCAGGCACACTCGTGTTAATGTGCTGTTGTTTTGTGTGTACGACATTTTAAAGTTTTTATTCTTGTTACTTTTCCTCGTCCTGTTCAACATGTGTATGCACAGAACCACATGATGATGACGAATTCAAAAAGATGAGATGTTGATGATGAAGTTAATGACTAGCAATGTAGAGCTGAGGAAAGTCTTAGTGGAAAAAATAATTGTGCTGTACATGAAAAAAATTATTAAATTAGAAAAATTGTGTGCATTCGATTAATTGTCAACGCCCTTTTTAGGAGTAGGGCTTTTTGTGTCTGTGCTTTCATGCTGACTTCCTGTCTCTTTTAGCCACAGCTTCCCTTTCTGTCATGTTCTGCTGCTTTTTTTAAGTAGCACAAGTTGTTGCCGCTCTGTGTGAGCCCGCTCACTGGCTAATGTTATCAGGGCGCTGACGTAGTAAACTTAACCAGTTTAGTATGTCAAGAGACCACACGTTTGTTTTAATGGCATAGCAGGTACAGTAGGTGGTAGGACCTACTAACTAACTAAAGTTAGAAGACTGGACCACTGAGCAGGTTAGTGGATTTTTTATGTTGTGGAGTCTACTAAGAAAGATGACAGCATCGAGCATGTTGTTGACAGACTTGGAGTATATAACTTCTAAAACAGATCCCATTCTCAAACAAGCCAGTTTAATTGTATTAAACTTTTCTTACATCTGTGCTCTCTACTGGGATGTCAAACAAAAAGGGAAAGCAACATTTCTGTAGCTGGTGTGTGATGTGTTCTGATCAGTGATGTTCATGAGGAAAGCCAGTTGTCTTACAGAACTCCTTTTAAAACATTATTAAGATGGTTCAGGGAGGAAGTAACTAAGAACAGGTCATTACTGCACTTAAGTAGAATTTTCAGGTATCTGTGTTGTACTGGAGTATTTATTTTTCTGATAACTTTTTCCTTTTCCACAATAACGATAATATTGTTGGAAATTGTTCATTTAGGAGAGTTTACACAATCCTACAGCAATAATAGCAAAAGAGTACCTTCTATGATATCTGTTGTTGACGTGAAAGACAAATCTATTTTCAGGTATTCTATTTGCTTTTTAGTAATTATGTATTTTTGCTCTATATTTGTTATTATTCTATTCATGGGGTAAATAATTTCTTGCCACAGGAGTTGACACAGCAGTCAGTAAACGTTGTATGTTGTGCTTCATGCTAATTACCGGCACTGTAAGAACACATCTTTGACCAATCAGATTACTCCTCTTAACCTGCCTGTTACGTAATGATTGTGATGGAAGTGTTTCCTAGCAGCTGATGCTTAACAAATGACCACAAGATAGAGAGGCTGGTAGAGCTTCTCTTTGCTGTCGTCATCTGCATGTTGCTGTTAATCAACTGTGACACTTTGTCAAGATTTCTCTTCAGTTTAAGTATGGTGGCTCCATTAAGGTACGCAAGTATGTGTATGTTTTTGTTTCTTTGTTGTCCAGTTTGTACTGTATGAGCTGAATGTGTCTTAGACCTTACACAGTGAAACATTTAAATGATTGCAAGTCATATGCCTTTTTGTCTGTTAGCGTTAGGTTGTTGTTTTACTTGCTCTTTGTAGTGTTCGAGCAGCAGGATGTTTGTAGATTAGCTGGATTATACACAGCCGAGATTAAGAAGAAAGCATCTGTCAGAGACTTAGAGTACAGGTATTTTAACTACTTCAAATGCTACCTCTACTAATCTAACTATTGGTGCTGGAATGAGAAATACTGTTTGTAGAAGTTGTAATTTGTCTGGGAGTTTATACAATTAATTTCAAATAAGCATCTGGTGCCTAATCCTACCAGTATCTACTGAACACAGGCTTTATGTGGTTAAAAGAGCCTCCTTGACATTAGCATGCAGCAGATCAAGGGTCTTATTTTCCCTGGTAGGACAGTCAACAAACTGTAAATCAGTCAGCTGAGAGGTGAGGATGAAATTGAAATCTCCAGAAATTGCAATAAATGTAAGATGCTGTGTCTGTATCCTGGAAACAGTCTCGTGAGTGACGTCACATGCTACTGCAGCCACCGCTCTGGGTTGAATATAATCAATAATGGTGATGACTTGTAAATCCACGCAGGAGTCCAGATTGTTAAGCAGATGGTTGTGGTAAATAAAGGCAGATATAGATAGATATTTTGGTACCTGTTACATTACTTATGTATGTTGTTGTAACTGTGAGAAATACCAGATTCGCTGACAACTCTTCTGCCTTTTCCCCACAGCCTGGGGCATTACATGATTGAGCATTATCAATCCAATGTGCATTGTGCAGATGTGTATTGCCATAAAAGGTTATGGTATTTTTAAGTAAAAGAAAATTATTTCAAAGTGCACCAGCCTCATGGTATGAAGACCCAAAATGAACACTGTAAGCAGAATATTTGATTACTGTCAAGGAAATATTCTGTCCCAAGGTTTTTGATCCATCTAAGTGGCTTCCGCTGTATATTCGTACATACATGCATATGATTGATAAATGAATTTACAGTGTGTCTCCTTCTGTCTGTCTTTTTCAGTCATGTCCCGTAGGAGTTCTCGACTGGTGGAAGGTGGCTACTATAATTCAGATGAAGAATCTGACTCGAGTAGCATCACCAACAAATACCGTGAGAACCCTGTCAAGTATGTGACCCTGTGTGTGCTTATGTGTGTGTGTGCTTATGTGGTGTCCAAAGATTTTAAAGATGATTCTAGTCCACAACTCATGTATACAAACTGTCATGCTCAAAAACTCTTTTGTGCTGTGTTGGTCTCTTATGGTGTTGTTTATTTCATTTATTTCAGGGTTTTCAAAAAGAAGGCTGGGCCCCGCAAGTCTGGGTCTCGTACCTCTAGTAGAGCAAATAGCAATGATAGTTCTGCCATCGCTGATCCAGCCACCTCTGCAGGCCAGCACGACGGTAAAAATCGACCAACATCCTATCAATGCAAAAGTAAAAACAGATCCTTATCTTGCCAGTGCAAAGATAGTAATGATAGTATGATCCTTTTTAAGGCCCTTTTATTACTTTTAAGTAGTTAAAAATCAGTTTTATGTATTGCTTACAACAACAGCTACATTGTATTAACTAATTCATAAAAAAACAAATCAAGAGATGATGCGACAATGGAGAAAGTCAATTCTTGATAGAGAGAGACAGAGAGATTTATTTGCCATTTGCACAAGTACAGGCAGGACAGTTGCACAGGAATATTTACACTATATACACATGTTAAGTTTACAAGTAAATAAAAGATGCTATAATAGCATGAATTTGAAAGATAAAAATTACAGCAGCAATGTGTAGCATCTGCCTAAAATGTATTGCATATCAATGATGCTTGCTTTTACATTGTTCAGGGAAATTTCTTCCACTAAGGCTGATTTGAAACTGTCAGTTGAGACCAGGAATCTTTACAAAATGTATTCGTAATGTAAAATGCAGCTGCAGAGTTTTCTTTGTAATATGCTAAAGTGAATTTAAAAGCAGCTGTCTCAAACTGTACATTTAATAGCCATTTGTCTCTCCTTCTCTTTCTTTTGCTGTCAGGTGTGAGTGCTTCGCCTTTGAGGAACCAATCTGAAACAACCATGAGGACCGTGCCCTTCGTGTCCACCACGGTCACCCCTCGGCCTGCCCTGACTCCGTCATCGTCCCGCAGCCACACACCCATCCGCTCCCCCTCAGTCCCTCCAGAGAAGAGCCCTTATACTGGAGTCTGTAGCTCCATCAGGCCAGGATTAGTCTTCAGACCCAACCACAAGGAGCTGGGTCAGAGTGGGGTGGACAGTTCAGGGTATTCGTCCTCTGAGGGCACTTACAAGAAACCCACCAGCAGCAGTTGTATGAGCAGCGGAGCACCCAGTACTGGATACAAGGACAGAATCAGCAGTGCCTACTTCAGACTGATGGGTGAGTACTGTAGTTTGTGTGTGTTTGTATGTGTGTGTCAGTGTACAACTATAAAACAATATTATTGTTTCCTTTATTTTGTGCAGACTCAGTCTCATTGATAGCTGAAGAAGCCCAGTCAAGAATAATGCAGCTGGCATCTTTAGGTATGACATTATTTTTTGTGTTTATTTGTACATGTTTTAACAAGTCTACAGTATGTCTACCCCTGTGTTGGCTGTGAGTGGATTTATACAGTATGTGTTCACGTGTGCACGTACAGTACACATAGCTATCACATGCCAGCAGGTTTGTGTTTTCTCATACTTTGCATGTGATTTGGCTCTAGCTTGGTAAAATCCCTGCAGATCAACTTCTCTTCTCTTTCCTGCAGCTAATGCATCATTGACTGGTCGTATGAGGAAGGCGTGTGGCCTATTTCTCCTCCTTATCGTCATCATCCTCTGTAAGTAGCAGTAACATTTAACAGATTGATGTTGGTCATCTGGCAGGTTTTTCAGACTAAGTTTTACAGAGACAACAGTCCTTTGAACAGTGGATTGTTTGGTTATACTGCATTTTAAATCCAGTCTTTTGTATTGTCTTGTTTTTTCCCCACATATTTCCACCTGAGTATGTGTTGTTTTACTTGTTAATAATTTGTGTTTTGGTTTGAATAATTACAGTAGAGTCAGCTGCATCCTGAAACAGTATCACCTTATTACAGAGATTATGCTAGGCTTTTTTTGTGATGGTCAATTTGGCTTTTCACATTTGAGAATTCTAGTCACCTAGAACAAATCCCAGACATTAGTGGTGTAAAGGTATTTGTACCAAACTGTTTTGGTACGCGACATTCAGTTCAGTATTCAATTTCTGCTTGGTGTGCCCTGTGAGCCAAACATTTACTGTCAGAAGTCCATTTAGGTTAACATACTTACACTCCTGGAATGAAAATTGTAGAGCGCAAGCCATTTTGGCAGTGCTAGCTAGTAGCATGCTAACAGGGTTAGCCATGAAAGATGACACTGTGTGACATATTATTAAACATGTAGGACGTGTTAACTCACACTACATGTCTTAAATGGTCTTCTTGCATCCAGCAGCCGTAACGCTGCCAGAAAGTGACACAGCCATCGCCAGTGGAATCCAGAGGTTATCATTTTCTGTCACCTGCATCCTGACAAGCTGCAGGAGATTGAACTATCAGATTAAGACTTAGATAATTTTAAAAACAGAAAGGATGAGTGATGCAGCTGGGTTTGGTGTTGTCTGTAGGTGTTAAGTTACCCATATTGCACAAACTCTGAGAGACTTGAAGTTTCACAGTCCTGTGCTGGGTCCAAAAACTGACTCAACATTATCCCAACATGAAAACTCACTGTCTTGTTTTACCTGTGATTTGCACATTCATACTGCATCCATGCTATGCAGGTGTAGCCAGTAAAAATGCACATTTTACAGCAGTTCTGCTCCACAAATGGTCCAACATGTGACTAAGCTAGCTTGCATGGATGTAAGCCTATTAAGACATTATATTATATCCTATGTATTTTCTTATATGTGATACATTCTAATAAAACATCTGTGATTGCATGACACAATGCAAGTTGTCTTTGCAACATATTTTAAGTCACACAATATTCGTCTGTTTACTGTACATGTAATGACTGTATTTATTTATCTGGCATATTCTTTATCTGCGAGACAAGTACATGATATATTTGGCATCTTTGATCTTATAGGTTTGTGAAATTTGAGCATTGGTCAGTTTGAAAATGTTGTCATCCCTCTCCCCTCCTGTTTTCTCCAGGTATTTGGTTCCTCCTTCCTTTGTTCACCTCTTTCTTTTCCCGCATGACTGTCATGAAGACCCACTCACTGACAAAACCCAAGAGTGAACCTACTTTCCCTTCAGCTCCTCCTTCTCAACCCAGCAACATTCATCCTACACCTGTGCTGGTAGGGCTCAAGTGCACATTTTCCACTTCTCACTCGTTGTCTGTTTTGACTGAACTGATTGGCTGCAATGTGTGAGTGGCTGCAGATGTTGTCGAGTAACTCTTAAGCCCAGTTCAGAGGATTCAGAGGTTCAAAGATTCATGATGAGATGAGCTAAAAACTACTTACAGTGCGGCGTTCTGCAGCGTTCTGCAAACCTGCCACTTTACCCCAATGCAATGAGGCAAGACGGTGTATTGTTTCCATAGCAACGACTGTTTTTATTACCAGGCTGCCGTTTCCTGGATATAATTTGTAGTGTCTTACAAAATGAATGATGATAGTGAGTTACTTTCTACAGCTGCATTTTTAGCATTGATGAGGCTCAAGAATCTCTCCCATCTATTATCAGAGCAGTTCTGTTGTTTAGTGGAGTTGGTGTCATCTCTGATAAAGCAGAGAAACTGAGAACCAGACAAGTCCTAAATCAACCACTTGTGATTTGACAAACTGAGCTGCTGGTAACCCCGTTCACGCCAATGTAACCTTTACCTGCTATGTTCTAATACTGTTTCATTTCGTTACGAATCTTTGGGTAGAACTGGGCTTAGTGTTGCCACTGAATGAGTTGGTTTCAGTGTCTTGCCCTAAGACACTTCAGCTTCACACTTCAACATGTGGACACAAGCCGGGAATCGAACAGCCAACCTTTCTGTTTGTGGACGACCTGCTCTACCTCCTGAGCCAGTGTGCAATGTTTACCGCTTCTTTTAGATTTTATTTTAGGCTAGAGCTGAACAATTCATCGAATCATCAGCCTTTGCAATTATATATTTTTATTTCAAATTACACATATAAAAATAATTCCTTGCAGGCAGTATTGTTGAGATAATCCACAATATGTCCACAATAATCACAATATGACTTGTTTACTAAACCATGCAGCCCTACTCCAGACCTGTATTCAGAGTCATTTACAGAGGTACAATGAAATGAACAAGAACATCAGATAACACAAGGTTTTTTGGAATTGTAGAAAATATAACTTTCCCCTAACACAGTAATTGATTAATATCACTTTTATAAAATTTATTCAGCTGTATTTCTGAAGCATCAAAGGTACATGTAACAAAAGCTTCCCATTGGATACCTCATTAATGATGAGATAAACTGTGTCTTTCCAGGATCCTGCCATTGTTTCTGCAGCTGTAGAAGCAAAGTTTCAGCATCTTCTGGTAAGAAGCAGTTTACTG
Source organism: Coranthus polyacanthus (assembly GCA_037367275.1). Taxonomy (NCBI): domain Eukaryota; kingdom Metazoa; phylum Chordata; class Actinopteri; order Kurtiformes; family Apogonidae; genus Coranthus; species Coranthus polyacanthus. Next base: position 20,699,446 of record JAPQRN010000001.1, read on the forward strand.
AAAAATACGACCTTAGCCAGGCTAAGAAAATCTACCAGCTTTGTGAAATTCTAAAAAAATAAGCCACGCTAAATATAACAAAATAAAATGGAAGGAACATATTTCAGTCATTTTGATTTTTTAAAATTTGCATAAATGCCTTTTTTGTTATCTTTATTTGTGTATGTTTTGTTGTAGGTGGAGCTACAGCTTAAGCAGGAACACCTTCTGACCCAGGTGAGATGATCCCTGTTCCTGTCTTTATATCTCTCTGTTATTTACAATGTCTTCTTTTTTTATTTTAATCTGATGCTAAACACAGTGCGTTTGTGTGGGGTAAACAGGAGACATGAAAACGGCTGCGACACCTAGTGGTGTCATTTCAAACTACAGGGAAAAGACGGATTTCTCCTATTTTTACTTATTGTGAATTGTGTAGATTATTCTGTATCAGTTTAATGCATGTATTGAAATGAGGGCCTTTGTATACATTATTCATTTGTGTCAGGGTAAGAAGCAAAATATATTAAACTGTGCTTGGATTATGCCATGTCTGTCCATGTGAAGTAACTCAGTCAAAGGTTTTTCAGTTTGTCGACGAACAAGATAATTAGATAATGTGAACTCCTTGCAGAAGTAAATTTAGTTTTTGTTTAAAATGCACATCTATTGTATGTGAAACTGTCTTAAGCCAAAATAAGACATCTTTGTTACCAAAATTCATCACACCTGAATCGTCACTCACTCCCCAACACTGCCCATAACTTTTCCCTTCATCTTCCCCATAAACTCAGTTCAATAACCAACACTTCAATTAATTTCTCAGATGGTGGAGCGCCTTCAGCTCGACATGCAGAACATAAAAGAAAACTTTGAGGCACTGGACTTAGAGAGCCGGCTGCGTCTGGAGGAGCAGGTTTCAGGGCTTGGCAAACAGATGGCGGATTACCAGTCAGACAGCCGCTCTGCTGCTGCCAGCCTCAGCCTCAGGATCCACGCCATGGAGGCTCAGAACGCAAAGGTAACAATGCTCATTAGCATATATACAACTTATACCCTTAAACAACCCAAATAAGAAGTAGCTGGAACAGTATGGGAAATGCAGACTATTTCATTGTCTGAACATGACATATTTAATGTTTTATCTGACCAACTTCATTCCATTTGTACATATTCATCCATTCCTCTCATTAGGGCTGCAGCACAGTCAAGAAAAAGTTGTAACACGAGCAATTTAGGGCTAATGATGAGTTAAAAATATAATTTCAAACAGTTGATGATTATAATCATGATTTGGTATAAAAGCAGCATCAAGAAAGTTCTAGTTCTTCAGGACCAAAAATGGACCAGCAATTGCCGGTTTCTAACAAATGCTCAGAAAGTGATTGAAATGTTTAAAAACAATGCTTCTTAAAGGAAGATGATATTTCATAAAGCAACAGTGGCAGTCCGCTGCTGGAAACAGAAGCCTGTCGTTTTCCTTTAGTCTGCATGATCTTGAGTTTCTGGTCATGTTTCTTGTAGCTGTCCCAGGAGTTGTCGTCCATCCAGCTGAGGCCTCCCCCGGTCCCCTGTCCTGATGCCGCCCCCGTTCAAAACCAGCTCACTCCAGAGCTTCAACAGGCCATGGAGAAGTGGCTCACAGACCGCATCAAGGTAGGTGGAGCAAACGTAAAGCAAAGCGCCAAGACCACTTATAGAGTCAGGTGGGAAGTAACGAAGCACAAATACTTTGTACTAGGATTTTCAGGTATCTGTACTTTACTTGAGAATTTATTTCTCTAACACCTTTTTATGTTCACTGCTAACATTTTAACAATCTGTACTGTACTTTCTACTCATTTTCAAAACAGGCTCCTTAGTTTAGTTTTAATACATTTGTGGGGAATTATCGATTATTTCTATTTGGAATCACTCCACACCTTCTAAAAAGACAAGAAGAAAATGTCTTAAAGATGTAAAGGCCCTATATTTCAGAGTCTGTACTTCTATACTTTTACTGCTGTATCAGTGCTTTAACTTTTACAGTCCTTTCTTAGACAAGTATTTGAACTTCTACTGGAGTAAAGAATGTGTGGCTTTTGCCACCTCTGCAGATTTACAGCACATATCAATATGAGTAATATGAGTGTGTAATGTTAATTATGAGACTGTGCTGGTGAAAGTAAACACTGAGTGAATTGTACCATGTTTGTGAATCAGGAGCATGAGGCAGTCAGGCTTCCTGACAAAGCCAGTGGCTCAGACTGCGAACGTCCCATGGCTGACAAAATGGCCGACTTCGCCCTGGAGACTCAAGGTAGTAAAAAGAGCTTTATTTATTTAGGGCCTGTGACAAACACTGCCACATTCTTGTTACTTCATTATTCATTACTGACTACTGTGAGTTCTAATTTTCAAAATACTACTGTTGTTGGCTCACAGAATGTAGATTTACAATTTTTTCAAGCATGACGGTAGTTTAAACTTCAAATCTGTGGTCGATTTATCAAGACAGACCATATGGTCGGTCATGTGATTGAATTAGAGATGTGTTGTAGTCCAAGGCTGCATCAGAGCGACATGTAAAAATGCCCTGTTCAGACAGTAAAGTTTCCGAGACGTAATGATGCTGTGAAACTGTCAAAGTCAAAATGTATATTTCAGTATATCTTTGAGCTCCTCTGTACATTGTGTTTGTAGGTGCCAGTGTGATCAGTACCAGGTGTTCTGAGACGTATCGTATTCGCTCAGCCTGTGTGACCCTGTTTGGATTTCCTCTGTGGTATCCATCTGAAAGCCCACGCACCGTCATTCAGGTATTATTATTATTTACTGTGATCAATCACTTCATACGACTATTAGTAAGTGACTGTCACTTTAATTTATGTAAAATCACATAAATTAATGTATAATTGAGACAAAGGAAGTATTTAATTTAAATTCAAATACAAAAATAAATACATAAATTAAAAAAAATGCAGCTACGTCCAGAAATGTACACATTAATTTTGACTCAAACTCCACTCCATTCTCGTCCTATAAAGACATCTCTCCTTTTGGAACCTTTCCCCTGCCCCCTTCTCCTCCTTTTCTGTTTTTCATCTCACAAAATGCTGTGATAGAACTTTACATCATTGTCTCCTCCCTGTTTCCCAGGGTTACCCGGTGCTGCTCCCCGGCAAATGTTGGGCGTTTCATGGTGTTCAGGGGACTCTTGTCATCTCTCTGTCTCACCCGATCAGGATCACACATGTGACACTCGACCACCTGCCGCGATACAACTCCCCCACCGGCCGCATCGACTCAGCACCGAAAGACTTTGAAGTCTATGTGAGTTGTTCCGATCGCACGTGGAATACGACTGCATCTGTTTCTCACTGTCCAAAAAATACATTAATGACAAACTCATTGCTATCCAAGCTGTATTTCATTTAAAAGATTTCTCTTTTGGGTCTTGAGTTGAAACAGTTGAGGGACACCTGCTCTAACACATGTGTAATGTCTCCTTCTCCAGGGGATGAAAAATGACACAGAGGAAGGTACATTACTTGGCACCTTCACTTACAATGAGGATGGAGAGTCTACACAGACATTTCAGCTTCCCGTGAGTTCAAACTGGCCATCTTGTTGATATTTAGTGACAGACAGTGTGTATCTTATCTACTTCCTGTTCTTCAGAAACAGTGTGAAGTTAGCTCAGACTCTGTTGCCGCTGATATATCATGATCTTAAAATATACACAACCTGACAACTTCTTTCTGTTCATCTTGATTCTCCCCCCTTTTTCTTTCTGCTCCTTCTATTTCTCTTTCTGTTTTCTTCTGTTCTAATGTCCCGCGACAATGCAGAATCCGAGTGACGCCACGTACCGATATGTAGAGCTGCGAGTTCTGTCTAACTGGGGTCATATCGAGTACACGTGTCTTTACCGCTTCCGCGTGCACGGAAAGATGACCTCTACATGATATACGAGAGTCCACGAAGACGGCGACATGGCCGCTCACTGATCGAAGCATAAACAACGTGTATGCTTTCTGATGTGTGGCAGCGTCATTCTGTGGAGATCTGAGGTGTGTTTAGGGCCAAATGCTACTGAAAAAAAGCTTGTTGTTGACTTGTGTCACTCCTGTGTGTCAGCTGGAATGGCATGGTTTTGCTGTGTTTTCTTATACTTAATGTAAAGTGATTAAACTAATATGAGGTTTTGCACAAATAAAAGTGCACACTTGACTTCAGAAGAATGTACAGGATTAAGTTTAAATAGTTTTTTTTTTCTTTTCTTTTCAATTCCAAAAGATTTACTTGACAGCGTAAGGTTCTGGCAACTTTATGCTTTTGTGCCACAAAATAAATCTTTAAACATTATTATTATTCCTCTTTAAATTTATTATATGTTTTTTTGTCAGTTATTTACTGCTTCACATTCATACAGAACTAGGGCTGGGTATATTAACATTTTCTATACTGGTACTGATACCTTTGCTTCAAATCCTGGTTCCTAAATGTTAGATACCAATTTTCCAAAAAAAAAAAAAAAACATTCCTCTGCAGTACAAATCTTTATCTTTTTTTTAAAGCTCATTTGCATTTTTATTCACTCAGAGCAGTTCTACAACATAAGAAATAGACCTTTTAACCACGATGTGAACAGGCTGCAACAATTAATCAATACTTTTATTGATTGTCAAATATTAAATTAATCAATAACTATTTTTATAATTGATAATCTATTTG
>JAPQRN010000001.1:20704240-20715395 GCA_037367275.1 Coranthus polyacanthus
ACAATTAATCAATACTTTTATTGATTGTCAAATATTAAATTAATCAATAACTATTTTTATAATTGATAATCTATTTGAAAACGTCCAAATTCTCAATTCCAGCTTTTTAGCATTTAATCATTTCCTGGTTTCTTTCCTCTGTGACAGTAAACTGAATATCAAACCAGACATTTGAGGACGTCATGTCGGGCTTTAGGAAACTTTTTCACCATTTTCTAGCGCATTATAGACCAAATAATCCATTAATCGACAATGAAAATAATCGGCAGTTGCAGCCCTACTCACAAGATTTAGAAATTTGGTATCAAACGATATAATACTATTGTACGCAGGCTTTTTTCAAGACTCAGTGGTGTCTAAACGATCGAGTCGGTGCCATAAAAGTATTGAAAGTTCGATACCCAGCCCTGCGCAGCACACAGTCCCACCTGGGGGCTTCTGGGTAGATAAGTTGTTATGTTAGTGTTCATTTGTGCAGCTGTTTTGCGAAGCGCTTTGCTTAGTGATGCTCAGTAAGACTAAGCTAAGCAGACAGTTGATGTACAGCGTGTCTCTGATGTGCTTTACTGACCCACACATCCACAGACAGGACACTTTTGTGCCTCTGTTGTTTTTCTGATGGTGTGACTTGACGGGCTGTACCACAACATGAACAGTAAATCCGAATCACACAGCAGCGGCAAATCTACTCAATTTAATTATGAGTTCTACACAAAGTAACTTGTGCAGCTTAGTGATACACTTTATTTTCCCTTTTGTTCCGTTGTGACTTTCTGGCTGGTACTTGAATACTTGAAAACCTCTAACCTCTGAAAGGCATCGCGGCACCTGATGATGTCCGAGTTTCTGCTTCCTTGTACATAGCTTGTATTTTTTTATGAATTATACAATCAGGAAGCATTATTTATTTGGTAAAAGGAAAATATTAATTGAAATAATTTTTTTGTTGTCTCTGTGTTGTTGGATAATCTTGTGTCATATTTGAATTAATTTCCAAAATGTCACAAACCATAGACTGTATATAAATATGGACACATCTCCAAAAGTGAAGCCAAAACTTGTCCATGTCCCCCTGGTGGCTGCGGTAGTCCTGACACTTCCATGTGGTTCTATGGGACTTTGGTCAAATGAAAAACTCTCTTTAGGTAGATTTCATGAGACTGATTCCTGTGTAAAATGTCATCTTTATGTACAGTCTATGTTACAAACGTGTAAAATGATTTTACCTTTCAGTATATTGCAAGTACAGAGCACCTTTTCTATTTGAAGTTCCACATTTGGTAACAGAAGGATCAAGGTTACTGGGTGACTTGGTAAAATGTTTGTCTTTTCAGTAGTTATTGTGAAATTCTTTTGAGTTTTTTTTTTTTATCGTAACACAAAAAAAACATGCAGTGGTTTATTGTGCTGCTGGGTTTAAAACTCTTGGATGAACACTGTAGTGGACAAGACAGACCTCTGAAACTCAGTGTTGTTTAATCATTCCCGTTGTGTTCTTTGTTTGATTTACAGAATATTTAGGCAGAAGATAATACAGTAAACCATGGTTGCATAACAGTAGTTATATAATCACAGTGTTAACAATGTTGCAGATGCTTCGGTGACATTTATTATAATTGCGAAGGCATGAAATTAAAACTAAATTTTGGTCAAAATGTTATTAGCTGATTTTCTTAAGATATACATTTTTCAGTATTTTGATATTATTTGTGCGGGTTATGTAAAAGTATAATCTTGCCGCATTTCCTTATGTATTTATACTGATGACAACTGTGGTTAATACTGGGTTTGACACTGTTCTCATACTATTCTACTTATTCATAACTATACAGATATAGTTCAGAAGTAGTTTAGTACATATATTTTATTCATCCAACATCGTTCTAGTGCTTAACTATGATTTGCTGTATTTACAAACCAGTAGGACGTCTTCTTGGTACAATAACTTTAATTTATTATGCTGATAATGAATGTGTTAAATTAAAGTTATGTGTTTAAAATATGTATATTTATTTTACTTAGACACTAGAGTCTGACTGAAATTTTTCAGGCCGATACCAATGTTGATATTTGAGATTAAAAAAAAAAACACAAATAATATACTGGCAAAACACATCAGTGCATATTGATCCCTTACATTTCTGTATGTTTTACGTTTGTATTGATACATCTGAACGTGTGCTTTATAGAGAACAGACTGTGTACGATGAAGGGGTAAATCTATACTGTTCACACTAAGGTGAGTGTATATAACATTATCTTAATACAGATCAAATCAGCTTACACGTTAGTTTTCTTTTTTTACAGTCGAGCAGCCTGTGCAGAGTGTGTGATTCCTATTAAATTCTTGTCACTATGAAGTTATTAAAGGGGACACAACTAACAAGTTGATTTAAGTCCCACGTGTTCCAGAATGCGTATTTTAAGTTTCAGCTCAACGTACCTCAGATCGTTCATTTTACCACGCCTGTGTTCTCCTAGTTTTCAGTCCTGTTCCGTACAGGCTTTTTCAGTGTCTGTTGCTTTAAATGCAAATGAGCTGCTGGTTCTGGAGGACTGACTGATGTCCTGTGCACACTAGGACAGATATTTCACAAAACAAACATCTTCACATTTGGGCCTGAGATGTAAACGTTGAAACAGGCTGTGTGTGTTTCTTCATCGAGTGAGTGTTTTTGTTTTTATTTTTAGAGCCACCAGATTTTTTTTTTAATGGAAAAAGACATGAAAACCTTATTTTTGACAATATGTCCCCTTTAAAAGCAACATAGAGGACAAAGCTTATGAATAATTTGCCAAAAAAGTAACTTAAATAATACATTGAAGTGGTTTTGTCTTGTCAAACGCTGCCTGAAGCGTTGTCGGGTATGTTTGACTTTCTTTGACCATCAATGCCTATTTGTACATGAAAACTGCTTAATAAACAAAGTGTTGCAATATAGTTTTGTCATTGCATTTTCTGTGTAATAGCATGCTCTATTCTACAACTCAGCTTGTACGTCGTAAGTGTTACTCGCAAAAATACACAAAGCATAATTAAAAACACTGATGAAATGGAATACAGCTACAGTTAAGCTAAATTATGAACGTCCTTCAGTTCGTGTCTATGTTCAGCACCGAGCTGTTCCTTTACTTATAGTAAGTCGTTCTCGTAACTAGAGACTTATGTATTTATGACACAGAGGGTGTAGCCTGCCTTGTTTATCGTGAGCAAAAATGTAACAACAATTTGTCATCACATGCCTCGTCAACGTCTCACAAAACTAAGACTGCATGAGCTGCCAACATATGCTAGTTAAGTAAAAGTATCTTACACGCCTAGCTAAACGGTTTCAACCGTCTCAGTGCGAGTTCAGTTCAGTAGAGCCTGCCTCTAGTGGCTGTCAGTAGTTTTACACTTTACGGTAAGTCTGGAGTCAGCTTTGGCTTTTGATGAATATATTACATTTGGATTCATAATGGCAGGCAGTGATGAGCAGATTATTTATTTTGGTCTTTACAGCTGACAAAGGGGTATAACACATATTCACAGCCCAGTTTTTTCGTCATGTTTGCTCATTTGGGAAGGTGGTCCAGTTTTTTGTTTTTTTTTTAACAATCAACTTAAAAATGTGCCGCAAACCCATTAACCATGCCTCCGCTACGTAACAAAAACTGTTAGAAAAGCCACTGCAGTGTGTAAGAGTATGTTTGTCATGACTTTGCAAGCTTGTATTCCCAACAGGCTTTGTCTTAAACACCTCACGCAGTCTGGGCACGTTAGTAACACCTTGCATTAGATTTCTCATTTCTGCTTACCTTGCATCACCTGTTTACAGCGTACAGTTGCATCAGTGAGGTCGAATGTTCAACTGCAGATGGAGGTGAAAAAAGACACAGATGTGGAATTAGTTTACCTACCCTTTAACAGAAACCATACATGAGAATTGAAAGGCTTACACCAGCGTGTTGGCTGTTTTCAGACAGAGCAAAAACAAAAGGGAACAACTAGGAACACGTGTCTAATAATGTGACCACTGTACATTCAAACCACACACAAACACAAAAAGTAAAAAACAGACTTCATGTTCCTCCATCTGCTAACGCCACATTGTGCATGTCTGCATCATCCAATCACTGAAGACCTACTGCCCAATCACGACTTGTGAGGAGGTAGAAAACGTTCCTCAAAAGTGTCCAATCCAGAAGTGGCATTGGTCCCCTGTCCCCGCCGTTATAAACCCCAATGACCTGCTGCTACATGAAGAAAGTCTCCTGATTTCCAGTAACGGAGAAAACTGCACTGGGACACTGGGACGCCTGTTAAGGTAAGACACCGTCGTTACTATTACCAGAGGTGGCAAAGGTCCACACATATTCACCAGTGGATACACAAGAGGTCGTCTTTTCTATGTGTTATTGTCCATCCACTAAGGCTATAGTCGGTCTTGATGTTGGGAAGGTGCTCAATGACGCAAAATAAACATAATGAATAATTCCCCTCAAATACATTAAAACTAAAGCCTGTTTTGAAAGTATAAGGAGCAGAATGTACAGATATTTGTGTGAAAATGTAGTCAGTAGAAGTAAAAAAAAAATGTACTTGAGTAATGTGACAGTATTTGTTACTTCTGTCCACTACAGTGCTTCTTCTTCTTCTTCAGCATCATTTCATCACCACTAGGACCCAGTGACCAGCCTCCACATGAACTTCTCTAACTCCAGCGGCCCCCGAGGTGCCGGTCTGTGGTACCAATTACCAGAATGTATTGTGGCTCCTTATGCCTTCGTTTTCTACCTTGGGGTGAAGGTGTTTAACCTGGTGGTGGGAGCGCCCTGTAACGTTATCGTTATCTGGCAAACCGCCACCAAGAAGAGCGATGGATCTACATGCGACACGTTCATCTTAAACCTGGCCCTGCTCGATGTCTACTTCTGCCTCATGACGCCCATCGATTTGGCCAACAGGCTGCTGCTGGCCGATAGCCGAATCTGGTACTTTCAGAGGTTTGCGTACGGGATCAAGGATGTAGCACCACTTTTTCTGGTGAGTTTAATGTAAGCTGGCTACAGAACACACTGCATTTCTGTTTTGAAAATGTAAGGAGTAGAGAGTCCAGATGTTTGTGGTCAAATGTAGGCACTACAGGTGAAAAATAGATCCTCAAGTAGAGATACCTGAAAAGTGTACACACAGTAGGTACATTTTTAACACAGTCTATAGAACAGCCTAAAACTGCGACAAAGGGCACAACTGTGTGATGTGTTTTTTTTATAAGAAAAACCTAGCCATTGTTATTTTGAATGAACAGGTTTCACTGAGCTGTTTGTGAAAGTTCATGCGACGAATATTTACTTTTTGGACAGTTTTTCAGGTTTTGCTGTTGATCCGTTAGTGCTTCTTTTTCCACTTTCTAAATTGTACTCCAGTAATTTTCCCACTTATTCTGAGCTCTATTCAAACTGGATTCACACATATTTGAACATGATTTTGTCCCTGGTCTGCTGCCTCAGGTGTGTATCTGCCTGGACCGGTACATGGCCGTGGTCCACCCAGTCCTATTTGCTAGTATCCGAGACAACAAGATCCGCATCGGCATTTCTGTGATTGTCTGGGGCCTCAGCCTGGCTTACAGTCTTACCAAGAGCATCCTGGGAGGCTTGAGTGTCAATCAGGTCTTCAGCGGTATCATCCTGTTTGCCTTTGCGGTCATGGTGTTCTGTAACATCTCGACCATCTGGGTCCTCCGGCGCTCTGTGGTGGGAAAGGAGGAGATGCATCCAGTGAAGAAGAAGGCCTTTAAAATGCTTCTGATCATTCTTTCCATCATCGTGGCCAACTACCTGCCACCTGTGGCGCTCATGCCCTTTGTGCCGTACTACCAGTTTGTGGAGTTTCACTGTAAGATCAGCCCCACCGTGTTTTCCATTATGGATCTGAGCAGCAGCGTAGAGCCTCTGCTCTACATCACTAAGATGGAATGTGTGGACGGCGGCTGCTGTGGGAGCGTCAGGAAGAAGCCACCTGATGTCAATGTGTGATCTCAATAAACAACGTCTCTGACATTTCATGGGAAGACACGTCATATTTTGTAGTTTAATATTACCACAGATATAGTCTTTGAAAAGGGGACAACGGTGCACCATGTGACATCACTTGAAGATAATTCACAGAAGTCAACAAAGGTGTGAGAACAGATGATGTTCACATGTGTAGATAGTTCATTACACTCTATTTTGGGTTAGTTTACCACAGTAGCTTTGGGGTCAGTATCAGTAGATCCTTTGTAATATTACTATCTTGCCTTCAATCCAAGATGGCTGATACTAGTTCGTGCATGTAAACGTAGTCCTTGTATGTAGGATGAAAGACAGGCTGGCTACCTTGTGTTTTACTGATGAGAATCTACTTATTCTGTCTCATTCAAGTACTTAAAATGTGTATATTGTTTTACTCGTGAGGGGAAATAAAACATAAGTCTGTTGCCTCTGCCTAAATGCATTTATTTAAGTATTTAAAGTATATGCTTTTCAATAACACGTGCATAAAACAAAGTCGTGATTCCTGAAATGCATATTTGTTTAAAATGTCTGGTTCACATGTTCATGATAACATTATAAAGTGATGTGGAAATGGCACGACAGTCAAGAAAATTCATTTATGCTCTTGTCGTGGTTATAGATAAGATCTTCTATGAATCGGGACACAATACTTTGTCATTTTTAAAAACAAATCCCCCCAAAAAACGTTTGTGAAACACTGCTCTAAGGCACTTAGCGAAATACAAGAATGTATTTGTTGAAGTAGACGAGGGTGAAGCTGCCGGCTGGAGTAAACCGGGTACTTCAGAGAGTAAATACAATATAAACTGCTCCATGTGTAGTTTTTTTTTTTTTTACATGTTCTAGTAACTGTTTTAATGACGGCCTGGAGCAACGATTAAACTCTTAAGCCAGTAATTATTTCAGCCTCATAATCAGAAACACACTGTGGGACCAATTAGCAGCAGTGGAATAATGAGTGGGCACACACATTACGTTAGAAGTTCAGCTAATATTAACACCTTGTCATTAAATGAAGAACACAAATACGCAACAATATTGTTAAGTGTATAATATGACTCAACAACAGTTCCCTGATTAGTAGTTTATGAATCAACACATTATTTAGACTCTTAAACTAATGGAAAACTCTAAAACCACTTCATTTTGATTAAAACTGTAGAACTGAATAAACCTAGCACGAATGATTTTATTCATCAGTTGAATATTAAAAAGCCAAACAGATTGTAAACGGTGGCACCTTTGGCACAAAATGCTGAAAAAAAATGATTTAAAAAACCTGTACTTCAACATGGTTCAATGAGTAATTGTGGTGAGCAGCTGTTTCAGGCTTTCCAAGCTCGCTTCAGGTCCGTCTTCTGAGGTCACGTATCCAGGATACGTGGGGTAAAACTGAGGAGGGGCTGCTTTAGCATCGTGTCTCTCTGATGATGAAGGTGGAAACAGAGGTATGAGTTTAGCGTGAGCATAGTCAATCTCAAAACCCTCAAAAATAAGCCCCACCCCCCCGGCTCCTAAACCGGCCTCCAGAAGCTGTGACACCTTCCAGGCTGCCTTCACCAGGCTCTCATAATCTGCCTTCTCTAATCGGAATATGTCGGAGGTCAAAGGTCGTCGTGGGACCAGCACAGTAAAGCCAGGAGAGTTGGGAAAAGGGGTGAGAAAAGCCACATGACCCTCATCCTCCCACACCCGCCACTGCTGCTCCTCCCCACGTACGATGCGTGAGAAGAGGCCGGGGTGAGCCGGGTCGTCCCCGAGGAAGCTCACGTCGGGCGGGGCGTCAGGGAGAGGCAGCCTGGCTCGGATCCGGGTTTGGATTTCAGTCAGGCTGGATTCGCTCCACCGGGGGGCCGTCTTTGAGGTGCAGTAACCCGGGTCTGTGGCATTGTGTTCCTCGTCTCCTGCCAGGTGAGGGCGCCACTCAGCATCCAGTCCATGCAGGGGGAGGATACGGATCTGTCGGAACCGAAATGGATTGAAATGTTGCTTCAGAGGCTTCTGTTACAGCAACAGATTAATGCTCAATAGCAACAACTAAAACATACAGTGACATATAGCTCAAATCCCAAACACCATCTGACCCTTATAATGTCTGCAAATAAACTTACAATTATCCAGCAATGTGACCTTTGCTAAAACCAAACAAGATGGGAATCCTGAATATCAGCTCTACCAGACAATAAGTTTATTTTCGAACATTAGACAGATCAAATGGTCTTTGCAAAATTGCTATCCCAAGTTGGCCTCTTTTCCTGAGTCAGAACCGGGTCCACATTCTCCTCCTCCTTGGAAGTTTTACCATTACCACTTTTGTAAAAGTGCCACCACAGTGTGGCCGACAATAAACTCATAAGACTGTTGAAACCTCACAGTCCGCAGGAGCCTTTAGACCTAAGCTGCTGCTCGTACCACGTGTGTAAACTTCACACTTTTTTTAAAATCATAAGTGTGACTAAGCCCATGGGATCAACATCTGCCTCCAGCCCTGAACCCTGAAGCGAGCCTGACCTGTGCAGGCGTGTCCCGGTGGGGTCTGCTGACCAGCGCACATCTCTGAACATCCAGCTTGTCACACAGCAGCTCTGCCACAGCTCTCGCCCCCAACAGCAGGGATGAGTAGTCCCGCTCCTCCAGGTGGAAGATGCCGCGTCCCGGACTGCCAGGGGTCCTGCGCTCCACGATAACGGAGCCTGGGGTCCAGGGCCGTGGGTTCAAGTAGGCCAGCAACCCCTCTGACTCCCAGATCACATGACGGGGTAGGGTGGAGGACATCCTGATGAGCCGGAACGGAAAACAAAGAGTTAAGATCAAATGTTTCGTGTAACATATGTTGCCTCAGTGTTAGAAAAATACGTGTGTGTATTTTTTCATGTTTTTAGCATTCAATCAGAATAATAAAGTTTAACTTTTACGGACAAGTGTTAGTCGAGCTCCGGGACTGAAAAGATAATGATTATTAAGAATTATAAAACAGAGGAGACAGACAGGAGAAGTTTTCACCCTGTTACAATGAGTCCAATAAATCCTATTGGAACTTATGTCCTTTTTCTGGACAAATATTCTGGATAAAATATCCTTAAGGGTGAAAAAGAGTGTGACAAGAACTTACTTCAGTTGAATTCTGTAGCAAAAACATTTACATCACTCGATGACTTTTTGTCTTTTCTTTGTCTTTTTTAGGAGATAAAGTACATACTCGTGGAAGATGAGTTCACGGACACAAAGGAAATTATGTAAACACAAACAAACTGGAATTTCTGAAGTAATAAATACACAACGACAGGAACTGAGGGGAAGTCATGTGACGGGATTAAGACTCACTGTCGTTTAAGAGGAATTAAATACAGGAAAACAGCGGCTCATAGACTCTATTACACTTTGAGCTTCAACAAAGACCGAACTGCGTGGACCGAAGACGCCGTGACCGCGTCACGCAGGACGCGGAGGTCACACGGTTCATATTTCAGTTGGTTTAACGACGCAACTACGGGGTTTGTTGTAGTAACAGCGTGTCCTTCCCACAAACACCTGCTTTTTGAATGAAGTTCTGCTCCATTCCGTGTGAATGATCTACCTTTCGACGAGGAGTCTTGTGAAGAGCATGAAGCACAAAGCGGAGCGAAAAATCCGACCTTCTCTCAAGTCTGAGACACACAAAAAAAACCCCACGACGATCCAGTACGAACAGCTCAGAGTTGACACACACACACACAGACACACACACTAGTCAAAAAGCCCATTTCCTTCTTTGAATTTGTTGGACTTTATCAAAACCTCTTTCAGCTTCATTACCGCCACCTGCTGGACTGAGAAAACGTTTTTTCAGCTGAACCTGTGTATTTTCCAGTGTCGCTCTGGTTACTTTTAAAATGCATGTCACTGCAGAATAAATGTCCTTAGATGTCATTTGTAACACGTCCCTTTAGATAACTGGATAACTGGATAAGTGGATATTATCTTGGCTGTGTTGCAAAAAGCCAGTTTGTCCTCGAACCTTTTAGTTTCCACAGCATCAAGTTGAAGTGAAAAAAAAAAACAGCAAAGAAACATGAAAATAAAACTCCACAGCGGAACATTGTGTTTTCACTTAGTTTCTGAATCCTGTTCAAACTAAAAAGGCAGCTTGTACCTTTTGTTTTCACACAGCATGAACATAATGATGATATGATGCAGATTCTGCACGTTTTGTTTTTAAATCAGTCCCTTTTAAATTTCAGAATCAACAACGCAGACTAGTGATCTATTGGTTTTTTTAAAGAATGTAACGGTTACGATTAGCACTGATTTAAATTACTGCAGTAACTAAATGTCTCATGTATTCCTCTTCTCCTCAACACCGTTTCTATTAGTTACACGTGTTAGACTAGTTATTTAACGCTGCCTTTGTGTGTTTATTGAGCTATTTTCCAAATATTCTACTAATACAGGCGTCAAATTATGCAAAAATAGCTTTTAGTCAAATAATGACAACAAAGGTCATCTCAGCACCTGAGAAAACTCTGGTTTAAATGAATACTGTAAATGTGGGCCTAAAGTAAAACTTATACTGTAGCGGATGATGGTAAAAAGATGCATATATTTCTTACTTCTTATTTAAGTTTATTCCAGCAGCCACCGCACTTTTTCCCTTTGCCTTAAACTAGAATTTCTCACGAATTAAGACAATTTTACAGTCATTATTATTTAATAAAATTGCTCATGGTGGTTAAATAGAACAAAATAAAATATTTGTATTGAAGTGAAGTGAAGAAGTGACACCAGAGAGCGCTGTTGAGCTATAAAACAAAAACGACTTCCTCACTGGTTCAGGGGGAAAAGAAGGGTCAGAAATTCACAGAACATTCTAACGTTGACTAGTGCTGCTTCGTAGCTGAATTAAAACTTTTTGACTTATTAATACGTGCGAGCGTTTCTCGTCAAAGTAGTTCATTTGTCTCTTATCGCTCGCGCATTCTCAGAAATGTGCTCACTTCCTTTTTCTGAGGAATGTCAACACAGAAAAAAAAAAACCCCACAGTACGTTTCCCCTCAGCTTCCACCCATTTACTGTCTTACTGTGAACTTCAGTGACTCACTACCCACACACACAACACCTGCACTTTCACACTTG
>JAPQRN010000001.1:20715495-20725613 GCA_037367275.1 Coranthus polyacanthus
TTCCACCCATTTACTGTCTTACTGTGAACTTCAGTGACTCACTACCCACACACACAACACCTGCACTTTCACACTTGACATAATTCATTCGTAACTCATGTTAACATCACAACTATTAAACAACCCCGACTCCCCCCCGATGTAACCTGAACATGAACCATTCACCTCAAAAAGAAAGCAAGACGGAAGAAAATGTCTTCACCCTTTATAGTGTAATCACACTAAAGCTGTAAAGACTCACAAAAATACTGTACTAAATACAATACTGTTACTGTACTGAAGTGGAGTTTCAGGCATCTGTACTTGACTTTTTATTGTTGCTCCACACGTTTTTACACAGATATCTGTATTTTTTTACTCTTTACATTTTCAGAACAGGTTATTTGCTATAGTTTTAATGCACCTGAGGGGAATTATTGATTGTTTTTATTTTGCGTCCGATTTCGAGCTCAGCGGATGAAACAGTAACGCATAGAAGAGATGAACCCTCGTTGTTTCAGATCACGACAGACACGACAAGAGGGGAACAATGTACAAGACTTATTTTGTTTGTTTTGATTATTCTGATTTAAATTCTTTTCAGATGAAATTTTAATTAAATTAAAACGAGCGCAATCTGAGTTTTATTCGAGACAGAAATAACATGAAAGGGAGACTGGATCACAAGTTCTTTTGCAGACATTGAAAAGTCATTTGCACATTGCAGTCAAGTTCATATTTTTTTTAAATTTTATCTTAAGTTAGACTGGTTTAATAGTCTTCACTTCATATGAATATTACCTGACGTTCAGTTTGGTACCGTCGGTAGAAATGTCCTTCAAAGGCCTTTTACACTTTGAGCACATTTCAGAGCCCGTACTTTTTCACTTTTACTGCCGTTGAATCAGTTGAATCATTACTTCTTCTTCTGCAAGAGTCGTTTTTTTTATTATAGTATTTCTGCTGGAGTAAAGACTTCAAGTAAAGACTCTGACCACATCACACACCGTCCAGAAACCTTCCACTGGCCTTGAACTGTAAACATTTGAATAATTAAAAAAATGACTTTCTTCTGTAACACAGTAACTTGAAACGTCTTCTTTATTTAGTCTTTTTATTTGAGATCATTCTTTGTAACATATTTTAGATGAATTATAGCACTAAATGCCTCACATGTGTGTACAAGATGTATAAGTAGTATAGTATCGGGTAGTTACTGCGTGTAGTAATACTAAAATACAATACACATACATTTAATATATTAAAATAACAGATTACATTCTGCGCGTTATATTTTAGGAGGTTTGCATGTGGTCTTACATGTATCCTGAGGTACGGCGGACAAATGTGTCGTCCCACTTTCTGGAAGTAAATCTGTCTTTGTAATCTGCAGTTCACGACCTGAGTAATGAGCTCAGCTGCTCACAGATCCTCTGTAGAGGAGATCAGCTGAAGACCAGCTCCATGACTCACTCAGACACACAGGGCGAAGGGTCAGAGTGGAGGCATGCAGGAGGAGAGTACAAAAATACTACCAACAACTTCTCAAGAGTACAATTACAGTAGTGATGATGTGTAATAAAGGCGAGAAAACACAAGATGCATAAGTTAAAACCAGACAGTATAAAAATAGAGAATAGGTTTAAAAAGAAAAATAGATAATGAGAAGAGAAGGAGAAACGAAAACGTATAAACACACACATACTGCATATATATCTTTGTGCATTTGTCTTGAGGAGAAAAAAAAAAAGTGAGAAGATCATTCTTATATGTGTCTGTTGCAAACTATCACTATTGTCTGAGTCTGAAAAATGAAGCCAACATTTAAGATGCTAAAACTGCAGTTCCTTGAATGTCCACTTCAGGGTGGTTCCAAAACTGAGCAAAGGGGAAGTTCAGCGTCTCCAAAATGAAGCCACTGCCGAGGTATGTGAAAGATGTAATACCGCTGACGGCCTCTGGGTGTTGACTCTGAAAAGCCCTGACTCCCATAGACTTACACTGAACTTCACTCTAGTCTTTTTTTTTTTTTTTAGTTATGTTATTCTGGTCTCATTTGTTTTACTTGGATCGTCCTATAAGTGATCTGGTCCATCTTTAAATTACTGCTCCGTTAATACGATCTCAGGACCAATAGAAGGCCTCGATGTCTGCAGAGTCGGACTTTCAGAGCTTCTGTTCATGAATTAAACATAGTTTTTTTCCTAACAGACAGCTTGACTGTAGTTGTGGTTGACAAGTTACACTAACAAGGTAGTAAAATGACTTTCCCAGCTCCACCCTCTTATCAAAATATGGGCACGTATGTTTCCAAAACATCGATATAAAACCAAGATGCTGACGGCCAAAATGCCAAACTCGAGGCTTCAGAACAACAGTCCATAAACCAACGGGTGACGTCACAGCGGGTTCGTCCACTTTTTATAAACAGACTGTGGTCCGGTGTTATTGGGTGCCTATAAACAAAACCACTTTGTAACAAGGTCAAATATCTAAAAGTACAGAGTGAAAAGCAGCAGGATTTGGTTTTTTTATGATACGGTACAGCTCCCCTCAGAAGCAGACTCTGAAATGTCTTCACCCCATGCAGCTGAAGAGCCTTTGATGTGTGGGGAGTCCAGGTGAAAAAAATGTTTGAAGTAAAGTCCTGCTTAAAGGAAAATCTGTTTTAAAACTCAGCATTAATTGGTGAGATATCTAGATTTGTCTTGTCCTTAAGAAATGGCAAAAAAAAAAATCCTCGAGTGTGACAGTTAATGTGAATGAACACCGAATGGACTTTGTTATTCTCCAGTGATTTCATTCAAGTTTTTTCTCGTGGCTATCTTGGAAAATTAACTCTGAACCGGACGAGAATGTTGTTGATATTTGGTCAGAGGTGTCATCATATACAGAGATCCATCAGTGTGGTTTGTTAAGGATCCATCTCTTTCTTCAAGATGCTCATTTTGCAAAAAAATTGTCACCACTTAGACCTTTGCAAGTTGTACGACAGTGAAGTCCCTTTCATCCAAATACAGCATTATTCCCAGGTGGACTTCGTGAACGATTGTCCATCACGTGATCAACACGTTAAAGCAAGCTTCAGCCGGGAATAGACCTGTCAACAGTTCGCGGGTTACAATATTAGAATGTGTCAGATTGCTGAGCTATCACTGACTTACAGTAGACTAACTATGAATAGACCTACAGCCTTACTGGGTTTCCCCCTTTCGCGAGCCAAATGCCATCAATTCATGTCACGTAATTTGAAATACACCAGACTGTTTCAGCAGCACGCAGTCAAATGTCCTGGGCTACAACTCAGTTAATAGACGTACACTGTGCTTAGCTTAGCAACAGTTAGTGGAAAAGAAACTAAAGGTGTCATTAAGACTATTATATGCATTTACTCTACTACTGTCACCTTAATCAGGCTCCAGTGCTGATGAATGGGACATCAAAAAAGGTCAAATGTTTCACTTAACATCAACCACAGCAGATCTGCAGCAGCAGTTTCTGCGAGTTTTTCGCGGCTTTGAGAAATGAGCGTCAAGTCTGTTGATTGAATCACTTTGACTGAGCTGCGTATCTTCCCCTTTGGCATTCCTAAACACAGAGTCGGCCTCTTTTAAGTGCGCCGGCAACAAAGCAGTCTGTTGTGAGTCGAAGCTTTAGTTCAGATCAACTCATTCACGAAAACCTTATGAACCCAGACACATGACTGCACACAAACACATGCATGTACACATCCTAATGGGACGCTGTCTTTGTCCAAATGCAATGTGGAAGACAATAAAATAATGTGTCTCCATCACAGTCCTGTGAATGAACGGCTGCCATGCTCGTGATTACTATGCATTAAAGAGGAATGTGACAAGACAAGAATAATGAGCTCAGACTGCTCAGAGCCACCACACCCATGTGAGGGAGAAAGAAGGATGTACAGAGGATCCAATTCACTGTGTATTGTGAACCTCATGAAATGCAGAATGATTTTTAATCAAATAATAAATGAAATGAAATGAAATGCGCATCCTAAACCCTCTGTCAGCTCTATGTGAGGCTTGTTGTGGCTTCTTTTTGTAGACTGTATAAAAAGTGGACGAAGCCTCCGCAACGTCTCCCGCTGGTTTGTGGACTGCTCTTTTGAAGCCTCGGTTTGGCTTTTTGGCCGCCGCCATCTTGGTTCTTGACTGCGTGTCCATATTTAGATAAGAGGGTGGAGCTGGGGAAGAGCAAGGGGTGAAACTCACTAAGCTAATGTAAACTGACTGAAAACACAGACGGCCACAGTGTCACGTTAAACACCAACAAGTAATGTCAGCTACTTGATGAATAATAACACATCCAGTTGAGTTTGACAACCACATATAAACACTAATTAGCACTAGCTGGTTTAATTAGCAGGCTAGCTGACAGAACAATCCAATATAAATAAATGCTGGCATCAGCTAATGTAGCTACATCGCACTAAGCCGGGTGTTGTGATTATGTACAAGTAAACTTAATCACAGAATCCTCTTATGGTCTTGTTAGTGTAACTTCGTAACTACGACTACAGCAGAGCTTTCTGTCAGGAAAAAATATGTTTTCTTCAATAAGTAGAAGCTCAGAATGTCCGACTCAGCAGCTGAGCTAGCTGTCAATCAAAGCCCACAAAGCAGACACAGACGACACTCACCTGTCACTCAAAGAGACCACGCCCTTAACAACGGATAACTCGAAACCTACACGTAATTGAAACAGGTCAGTCATATAAAAATTCACTCCCTGTTCGTGAAATCAACAGTAGAGACCAAAACCGTTCATTGTACCAGGTTATAATTAAACATGTTTATTTCCGCTGTAGAGTTGTTCATTTTAACATGGAGGTCCATGGGGATTGACTCCCGTTTGGAGCCAGCCTCAGGTGAACAAGAAACTGCTGAACTTGACACCTCCACGTTGGCTTCACCTTTCAGCCCCCGAGCCGTCTTTTGTGCCCGTGCGTAAAACCATGTAATGGCAGATTCTTGAGCACCAAGACTGACAAACCTCCAATAAACCAGTCAGACACTCTGAGATTCAGAGAGCAGTTTTTAGCACATCCACGATGGCTTCATCTTTCAGCCCCGGAGGTTGCTGCTTGGTTCTTTTACAGTACATGGACTTCACATACATGCAAACCTCAGCTGTAGCTCAGATTCTTAAGGTCACGTCTCACATGTGAGGATGAAACTTAGACCATGTTGTCAGCAGACACACATAGAAACCTGCTTTCTAAGGCCACGATTATACAGTCTATGGAAATAAAATAATAATTAGAAAATGTTGCCATTATTATTACTACTACCAGGTCTAGTGCAGTGGTTTGTTATTTACAGAGACATTTTGAGTGTAATTTTGAAATTAAAGGTTTGTTTGCACTTCGTTCTCTTTCCACTCATCTTCTGTTGCTGCTTGGTCACGTCACCGGTGCAGAGGTCACTGAATATGACTTCTATAACGTTCATGTAGCGCAATAACTCGATTCCTCCTCTTTCTAGCTGATGTTAAATGTATTTATTCTATTCATATTTAGTCTTTTGATTCGGACCGAGAGGAGAAAGCTGTGAAGGAAAGTGCGCATCTTCAAACTCTGATCCCGGAGATTTAACGTAATGAATTCATTTTTAGTTTTGTTGTCACGTGGACAAAAAAGGGATGTTAGTGATGTTCACTAAAGCATGGAAGTGTTTATCTTTAGCTACAACATTTGTTTTGAAACGACAACCTACTGCTAAGTTCAACTCAGATTTTGGTTCCTTTTCCTCATAACATTTGGCAAAGAAAACAATGTTGTACCGCAACTATTTTTTTCGCTTAACAGTCACTTGAAGTCCCAATTTGGACGGGAAAGCTTTAACATCAGAGGCAATGGAATGGTTAGGAAGCACCGTTTTACCACAAAAGAGAGACTTTTAGCAGTTGGTCTGAGCCAGGCCTGTCCTCTCCGACACATGGCTCTGAGGTCTGGATGTGGTCGACATGAGATCGACAGAAAAGTCTAAAAAGTATCAGGACACAGGATAAAACGGTTGCAGCCCGCATGTTCATGGAGATATTTGTGCAGAAAAAACTGGGCCTTAACTTTTTTTTTTTTTACAGTTTATTTCCCAAGGTTAAAGAACTCTATAATAGTCAAGACGTTTAAATAAAGACAGCGAGCTCTACGTTTTAAGCTGTACCGGTTGCGCTCGTCGACTGCTCTTCGAAGCCTGCACATACGGGCCATAATAAAGCAGACTTTTATTATCTTTCAGTCCTACAGCTCAGTCAGCTCTTTATCTGTCTTCTCAGAACAGCAAGGCGTCACTACTGTGGAATCTGTTAGGGAGGCGTCTGTGTGTGTGTGTCTGTGTACTTAAGTGGTTTTACTGCCATTACTAAATTTACACAGCTGCTTGACAGAAGCCAGCACATTAGGCTGACTCTAAACTATACAGCCCGGGTTCACTTTCAGGGTTACTACAGTGACATTACTACACAGGAAACGACTACACAAATACAGTACGTAAGAAAGACCTGTTACAGAACACCACGCGGTTTATGTCACTTTTGTGGCGGTGAATTGGGGACACTGTTAGTTTGTAATGTGGCACACAGTAAGATGTCTGCCCAGTGTTGGTTTTCCGTACTCCCCCTTTCCCTTTATCACCCACCTGTGAAACACACCATGTGTAGTGTAGTCTGCTTTCAAAATGACAAGGACCTTTCCTGTAAAAACAGTCACCCAGCTGTTTCTCGCTTTCTTCACCCTCCCATCTCACTTCCTGAGAGAACACGGTGGTTAGCTCCAGGCGGACACATGGCACTTCACTGCAGCTCAATGCAAATGAAAACCGATCAGTTCCAACTTGTTTGGTAGGTCAGGTTAGGATACTTGCACACCAGTTCTAGGAGTGGTTTTTACTCGTGTGGAAGACGCGTGATTCCGCTCTTCTGTTTAGTTACTCGTCTCCTTCACACCGGTTCATCCAGTCTAAAATACTTTGTAACTTAAAGGTTACCTTTGTTTATCCACGTAGCCCGGAGCTCTAAGCACACAACCCTTCCCACTGCACCAGAAAACCATTTCTCATCGTTGAATTACTCTGAACTAACACATACAAGGCTTAAGAGAAGTGCAAAGTAATCATGAGTTTGCAAGAATAGTAAGGCCCAAGGAGATTTTGAAACTTTTTAGAGGTGGGAAGTAAAAAACAAACCTTCATCACTGTACTTCAGTATTGTTTTTAGGTATCTGTGCTGTTTTCCTTTTACTCCCTGAATTTTAACACAAATTACTTTCTACTCCTTACATTTTCAAAGGGGAAATTATTTTATTTTGCATCATTACTTCCCCACATCAAGACTAATTTCAACATAATTGGAAGGGACAATAACAAAAAACAACCCCCTGGTGTATCCATCGGTGCATATCGCACACAACCAATTTAGTTTTAAGGCCTACTATGACCTTCAGTGGTTAGACATTTATTCTAGTTTTAAGAAACAAAGCCAAGCAAAATGTGCTTACTCCACTGGCAGATTTGTTTTGCGCTTAATACGGGACAGTTTGGTTCTATTTAAGAATATTTGGTCTCTTCGGCGCATGACAAAAATAACATAAAAAGGTGCACGGTCAAACATGAAAAAGAGACTGGAGCGTGGAGGAAAGGCCATTGAGAACACAATGGAGTCAAGTATTTATTGAATTTCATGTTAGAAGAGTCTTTGTTCTATATTAAAATTATACACAGTTCAATTCTGTTTAATCAGTAGTTGTTTTACTTATGTACTTATGTTTGGTAAAGATGTTTGAAATATGATCCGTCAAAGAACCAGAGGTGGTAAAAGCCCATATGGTGAAGGCCGGAATTATGTTTCTATCGCTGTCATTAAAAGAAAATTCCTCAAACACCAAGTAACAAGACTTCACAAGTGTCACTTTGAGTACTGAGAGATATTTATTAGAAAAAGAAAAGCAAAGCATTTATACAAGCCAAACAGTTGAGCTAACAGGCTGTGAACTAATGGAGACATGATCCGGTTTTTATCCAGCATTAAATAACAAAAGCTACAATCTGCAAGCAAAAGGGGAGAAAACTATGTACACAAAAAAACATGTTGACAGTGTAACATCAAGAATTCATAAATAGGCTGAGGCCCCTTTCTGGACTTGAAGCTGTTAAGAGAAGGTCAAAATGGGGTTAAAAAGTGTGGGTAAAAACAAGGTAGGAGTGTATGTGGTTCAGGAGTCGTTCTATTAGAGCTGCTGGAAGTGTGGTCGTAGTCTGAGGGAATATTTGTCGAGGATTACAATTACTATCGGGATCTATGGTGACTCGTGTTCTGCATGCCTAGTCTACAAGAAAAATATACACTCCACCTGTTTACACAAAGTACTGCAGTAAGACAGGGAGTACACATGGGGGGGTCTAACAGGGGACTGAGAGACAAGCATGTACAGATGCTTCACCTGACACCTCCCAGTCCCCTGCACTACGCTAATAATCTCATTAACCTGCGAAGGCTTTCCACATTTCATCCAGACATACCCTCCTCACTGTTCAGGGGCGTGTTTCATACATCCAACCTCACAAGCCAGAGAGAGGCTAAGCCCCACCCCTTACAGTGGACCACCGTGGGACAATCACGTTTTGATCCCGTTTGAATTATGGTCAAATAAAAACGATTTGTCTCTCACCATTGACTACATACATATTGTTTCCAAAGTAAGGTCCCGTGGTGGTCCACCCAACGGGGCAGGGCTTCACCTCTCTATTAACATTTATCATCTCTTGTAACATACTTGTAACACTCAAATTAATTCTTGTTAATGGCATGTGAGTACTGGAGAGAAAAAACAACCCCATCACTGTGCACATTCTGGTTCTAAGCCACTGAGCTGGTCTTGCCACGGCGGTGCTTCCGAACTTCCTCCATCAGGTCCTTAAGATACTGGATCTCTCGGCTGATGGACTCCGCCTTCTCCGTCAACTCACGGTTCCTCTTCTCCAGCTCTTCGCACTCTGTGGTCATCAGCTCTTGCTCAACTCTTTTCTTCTGTCGGTAGCGTGTGGCTGCCGTCTTGTTCTGCTCCATCTTCTTCAGCTTCTTCTCCACCACTTTGGGAGCGCCCGACACCGATTTGACCCTGGGGGCCTTGGCTGAGGGGGAGGAAGTGGCGTCGGGCTCTAGTTTAGAGTAGGGTTTGGTCCTGGAGGAACCAGCTGTTGGGGAGGGGGTAGGAGGGGGAGAGGGAAGGCGAGCTGGTGAACTGGCGACGGACTCGATGCCTGAGTCACTGTCGCAGTCGCTTGATGGAGAAGGGGTCTTAATGGATTCGTCAGGGAGGGATACGAGGGATGGCTCGTCTTTGTTGGTGAGCACAACCACAAAGTGGCCAGAGGTAGGAAGGGAGAGCACGATGGGGCTCGTGGTCTGGAAGCTTCCACTGAGATCTGGGATGATGGTGGCTGTGAGGGACGAAGCCGTTTTCTCTGCATCCAGAACATCCACTTCACTCCCCAGCTCCAGGGTGTAGGTCGGAGAGGGGGGAGCTGGAGACGGAGCTGGGGAGGGGGGCTCGGACTTCAGGACAACCTCCTGAACAGGACCCGCCTCAGTCTTCTTGACCTCTGCTTCACTGGTGAGAGGGAGCTCCAGAGGGAGCGGGGGGATACTGGGCAGAGACAGAGCCAGCTCGAGGCTGTCGTGTGGGGCGGGGATGGCTGTGTCGAAGGTGTCCAGGTCCAGATCCATGTGGGGGTCGAGGGAGGCCAGGAGATCCTCGGGGGAACTGGGGGACTCGTCAGACGAGCAGGAGCCAATAAGGGAATCCAGATCGAATTCACTCAGGTCAATTTTCTCTGACATCCAGTCCATACCCGCAAAGGCATCATCTGCTGACAGAGAGGATTCATTTACTCATATTTTATCAACAAAATCAAACTGAAACAAACTAATTATGACTTGCATGTAATATTAGGGCAGGTTGATAAGAACAAAAATGTGATCATTTTCTCATCACTTGATATCAATAATTATCAATTCATTATATCTTTCAAGTTCAAAGACTTAATTCTCCTGAGTGACCGCTGAAGAAACCAAATTGTTATTTGTGGTTTCAAATTATTCTTATGAATTTATTTATT
>JAPQRN010000001.1:20725713-20736693 GCA_037367275.1 Coranthus polyacanthus
GAGACATTTTGAGAAAAAAATTACTACAACCAGTCTGAACCAGTCTCACTTAGAGCCACACCTTCAAACACTAACCAATCACAGCCCACCACACCTACTCTTACTCATTCTTCCTCTCATATCATCCGCTGCACAGCACCAAACAATGACACATTTTCTGACTCATTCTGCACCGTAGGAATATGTTCATGTACCATCGTCTCTGAAGTGACAATGCAACTTTCTAAGAATGTCCTTACTTAAGTAAGGTGCTACTTACAGAGCTACACTTTACCAACACAAACCATCCACATAAATTATTTACTGCTTGGCTGCAAGCAATTAACATTCCAGACTTCACTATTACATGGAAAAGCTGCACCATTTTCAGGTCTTACTCTTTTCTGCTCAGTGAATCAAGTAATGTGCTTTTGGCTTAACCTGTAATTTATTTTCAACACAATCTCCTTTATAGTAAATAATTTCAGGCTTTGCTGTCACATACCATTTCATCTTTTATTGATCAAATTTCTGAATGAATTTCAACCGTGACTGCATTTTTAGTTACATTACTACGGTCCATCTGGTTTCGTCTCACCTTTGCCATCATCTGCTCCAGCCTGGCCGTTGAGCAGATCGCTGGCACCCAGCCAGGGGAGGGATGACGAGTCCGCTGTGGCCTTGGTTCCCAGGAAGTAGGTGGGATGGTCGGGGAGAGGGGAAGGAGATGGAGAGGCAGAAGAGAGAGGAGAGGAAGACAAGGTCTGGTAGGGAGACAGGGACGATGCGTAGGAGGAGGAGAAAGAAAGGGGGGGCGAAGCTGGCGCCTTCCCCTCTAGAGAGGAGAAGGGAGAAAGAGCTTCTTCTTCATCTTGGTCCAGAAGGGGCCCCATGGGGTCAGCCATCAGAAACGAGGGCCCTGCGGACATGGCATTGCCAGTAAGACTCCGATTGTCACATGAAAACCCTGATCTATTTAACTTTGAATAACAAAAATGTTCCAGCTCAAAATATACCATGTGAACTCAGCATTTGATGCTACACTCACTACACACTATTAATCTTATGGTTTCTGGAAATCAGTCTTGAAATACTGAAAAAGCATGATATCAAAGCTGAATGTCTCATGAAGCATCCACAAAAATCAAAGTGAAAATAAACATAGTTGTTCTCCAGTCTTAACTACACACAATTCAAACCCAGTATCAGATATGGAATTGAACCTCATTTCTAATACATTTGATGTTTACTATTATGTAGATAAGACCCTAAATTGCACATAGAAGCCTGCTGTCTATAATAAGGACATTTTTATATGTTCAAAAACAGTTGAACTACAAATTATCTTACAATTATCTTTTCCTTCCAGACCAACAATTTGCAGTTCATTATCCAAACTGCGAGCCCTCTGTATTCACTAATGTTTGTGATTGTGCTTCGACAACATTCATCGCCACAACACCAACCTAAGTACAGGGCCTCCACGTCCTCCAAGGCCAGCTGAGAGAGTGTCATGGCTGCTGCTGCTCAGTGGTAGCCGTGAAAGGGTGAACAGAAACAAAGGCGAGTCTGATGACGTTAACAAGTCGAGGGGTTCGGTACTGCTGTCGACGGCAGCAAAGCTGAGGGTGGTTGCCGAGAGAGACCTGACAAGGGAAATTAAAGCCATGTTATGGGGTGTAATGTGGAATAAATGTGCCGATTTGCAAGACACGGCAGGACATGGAGAAAACATTAGGAGCTTTCAATAAGCCACTGAATAACTGGTACATTAGAAAAACACCCAAACAGGCATTATTTATAAGTATAAACTGCAAAATTATTATTATTATAAAGAATATTATGAAATTCTGTATCATGAGGTCACATTACATGACTCTGCAAAGGGCTTTTGATTTGAAAATGCAGAGGAGAGAGAGACAGAATGAGAAGAGAGGTGGATTTAACTAACGTCATTGTGAGAGTAACTACAAAATTATATCAGGGTTGAGAAAAGAGCACTATCACTGATGTTTTAAATCGCACATTATTATGCCGTCCTCATTCTCCTCTTCTGTGGCTTCTCTATGAAATCTGTTTCTGATTTGACGGTTTACATGACTACTTACTTTCACAGCATAACATAGGGTAAAAGTTTGTTAATTACATTAAATATGTTCACTATCACTTAATTCAGCAGCGAAAGAGTGGAGCAATAAGGAGCAGTGAAAAGTTTGCAGCAAGTTGTAAATACACATTCTTTGCTGTTTTCTTTTAATATTTAATTTATAACATTTGATTAAAAAATGTAAATTATTTCAATTCATTGATCGGTTTTAAACTACTTCCTTCCGTCTGTATGACTGGAAATTTCCCCATGGTAAATGTACTTCGTGAAACGTGCACATATGCTGATTGTAACACAGATACAAACATTACAACTATACAACGCTGGCACTAGTGTGTGCTCGGTCGTTAAGGCGGTGACGCTAATTTTAGCCATCCCGTTCCACTGAAGTGTCAAAACTGCGCCGACGGGAAACACCCCGCCCCCGACCGGAGGATAACATTTCCTAATTTGGTCATACTTTGGCCGGTAACTCCGCCCTCCTCCGTGAGTCACTGCACGACGTGGGAGGACAACCGCCATTTTCACAACAGAGGAAAAAAAAAAAAAAAAAAAAAAACTGTGCGAGGCGAGTGAAAGGGATAGTGCGCGCCATTTTGGACACGCCACGTTGTCAGTGTTTAATGTACACAAACACGACTTTTATTGAAAGATACAGCTCCGCATGACTTCCGCTGGCAAATAAAGAAAAACGCGAAAATAAAGGAGTTTTACTGTCCATCGAAACAAGTCCTCACATGCACGGCCATTTCACTCCGAACGGTAGCATCACAGGCTTTGCTGCGCCGGCTGGAGCAACGTCAGCTGTCTGTAATTTGACACCGGCATCCCAAACCAGGAAATCTTTAACCTCGCTTTATTTTTGTTTTCTACTGTGATGTTTAGTACCAAAAAATGCGCCCACGTGTAGTCAACAGGTATGCTAAATTTATCACCAACTGCCAATTGTGTTTGCGACGGTTGAGGGTAGAGACACAAACAGGAGGAAAAAGTCAAACAAGAATACTTACGCCATTTTGCCAGAAATAGCCAGTGCACTTAGCCGTTGCACTGCCAGGTTGTTGCCGCTGCAAGGATCGCCGCCGCACGCCTTCACACTGCCATTTTAGCGCGGGAGAGCTTCCACAAAAGGTCTGTATTTACATGTACTGTTGTGAGAACGAAGAACGGGCGTGGAGAGCGGCCGTAGCATATAAAGAGCCGAAGCACAGCCCAGTGTATTCCTCCGCCGGCACGCTACAAGGGGGCGTTTGTTTGTAGCGAAAGGGGCGGTTCGGGTGAGAGGAGTTTCCGCCACAGACAACAAATACACAAACACAACGAACGGCGCTTTTCAGCGGAGCTACAACAGGAAAAACAAATAAGCGCACTGCCGCGATCTTTAGGTCCGATCTTGTGTGCGATTGGTTAGATGCATGTGGCTATACCAGTTGAAAAAAATAGGTCCATATGGAGCTTTGAGCACGAGTGCCTCCCTACGTCAAATGTAGGTCAAATACAAAATGTAAACATTGAGTAAAGACGTCCGTGTTCTGGGGCTATTGCACCTGTCAGCCACCAAAAAAAACAAAGTACGCCTACGCTATTACATAATAGTCTCCACACTGCCAAATATTTGCATTTAGCCTCTGATGACCTTTATTTATATATTTGTATTCATTTGTATTTGAGTCTATTTGGGTCAGTCTACAGTAACATTCACTTTTGGGAATGGAAAATGTCTTAAAATGTGTCTCTTTTTCTAACAAAGAAAGACCACCATATTGTATAACTCACTGGTTGTTTAAACACTAACACACACACAAAGATGTAACTCTTTTACCATGAGGCAGTGAAAATGGCGACTACAGTTATTCAAACCACATGTTGTTGACCGACTAAACTATGGAATCTAATCCATTTGTATTCTGTTTTTTCCCTTTTCCTCAGAATAAAGTAGTTAATACCAGTGACTTCAACAAAAAGCTTTGTGTGAAATCATGTGATAAACGAGGACATTTCTGAGAACTGAAAAAGGACAGTGGACTTAAACACGTGTCTTTCTTCAAAGAGCTTCAGGAAATATGTAAAAGTACATCGAGGTATGTCAAAAGTGTCAAAATTAAAGTTTTTTTTCCCCCCACACAGTAACACCAGTGACACGACTCGAGGACGACTACATTCATTAGAAATCTGATATTTATTTGACATTTTGTTTCATTATGTCATTTCCATCATATACCTGAAAGTTATGCATACATTATTGCCATTTAGACGACACAATACTGCTCTCAACAAGTAATTCTGTGGTATTTGAAATTCTATTTACATATTTCCATAGAATGACCCATTTATATATTTTAAAATCATGTTCTTGTTGATATTTTCCTCTTTTGTCATACATGTCTTGTCTGTTTTAATGCTGCAAAGTGAAGCCAAAGACACGTCCTTGCTGCAGTTAAAGTCAACTAATGACTAACTCCTGAGCTAATTTCAGAACTGCCTCTTCTATTGTAAGTTATATTTAATGCCCCTGCCCTTTTGGTAGTTGTTCTTACACCATAGTCTATTGTACTCCTATAAAAGCTGTCTCTTGTGAATTTAGTGCAGCTGCTTTTTAAACTCCATGAACCTGGTTTAAGGTCACATAGTTAAGACCTGGACTGCCCCCTGGTGGTCACATTCAGCCTTTAAATCCTCTAACTCTCCACAGACTTTTAGCTGTGTTTGAATTGACCACATTTATTAGATTTTAATCTACTGGATTTATTTTACAGCTTTGGAAATAATTATTTTGACATTCTGTTTTTGTAATATTGTTTCTCGATTGTTTTTTAAAATCAGATATTCTTAATGTATGTTTCCTGTAATTAAGAAAATTGTGTTTTTCTCGTCATTCATTTAAATACAGCGTATTCCTTTATTAAATGTGTGTCTTTTATTAGATTTTTGACTTACATTTATACACAAGAAAACCCTGATGGCTTTACAAGTCACGTTTATGACGAATGTTGACTTAATAATTATTTCCAAAGCTGTATTAGTTGCTTATTTAGTTCAAACATCAATTACTTTAAGCAGGAGAGATACATAGAACTTAAAGGTCCAGTGTGTGAGACTAAGGAGTGCCGAACTGCAGAAACTGAATAGAGTGATATATTTTCATTAGCGTTTAATCACGTGTTTCCTTGACCTCAGAACGAGGGTCTCCTTCACAGAGTTCACCATGTTTCTACTGGTTCTCAGAACACACTTCCTCTTCTCCTTTTTTCCATTTTATAGCTGGTGGCATCCAGTGTTAAAGTGCAGTACGATGACTTACTATGTTTGTAGAGTTAATATCGCCTCAACTAAAAAGACCTGAACGGACAAAACAAACTTTGGCTCGAATGAGGGCTTTCATGTTTTTTGAACAGGAGGGTGTGTGGGGTATTCAGTCGGTTGCAATCTACATCTTCACCACTAGATTTGACTAAATATCACACATTTAACCTTTAAGGCAACAAGGACTATTACGTTTACTATTCAAGCACGTCAATGCAATGTAATCAGATGAATGATACTGCAGAGGTTCTATGTGGACCTCGGGTCATTACGTTTTTAAAAGGATAATGCACATCCTGTCTCTGTCATTACAAGGTGTGTATATGTATGTATAACGTTGTCTGTTTCTGTTGGTGGTGCTGGAATGCAACGCCATGTGATTTAGCAGCATAATAATTTCCCCACTGGGACAAATAAACTATCATCTAAATCCAGTTAAAGGAAATGAGACGCTGCTGTTGGCAGAACACCAAACCGCAGACAAAAATGTGCATGACTTGCTTTACAATAGATACAAAGCATGAGTAGTCGTCCTCTCTTAGAGGTTCTGAATCCAAAAGAAAACTGTGTGATACATGTTTCAGAGTGTCTAAAAACAAGAAAATGACCTTTCCTGCAAACACAACTGAAGTTACTCATTTAATAACACGAGTAAAATGTAAACCTTTGCAACCAATGGGATTAAAGGAGATGGGAAACACTGAATTTAAGGAGCTAAACAGCAGTTTCACGCTGCTGTTTTGTTCAAATCTAGTGTTCCCTTCCACTCAGTCCAGTGTTTTTAATCGTTTTCAGTGGAGCTCGACAGCACAATGACAGAAATCAGATTAAAGACACACAGTCTGTTTGTAGAATGAATTCACTACTGGTGTTAATCTGCATATAGGATTTGGTGACAATAAAAGTATAGAAAATCCCTGGATTGATAGATAAACAGAGCAAATCCAAACTATCTCCACAGCTACCGGAAGCAGAAACTGGAAAACAGTTTGATGAGACGTATTCTTCGGTCTGCATAAACTAAATGAAACACGTGGTTTTCCAACAGAGTAAGACTTGGATCATCAGTGTGAAAAGAAGTCGCACAGGATGCAATGAGTTTGATTTCTTACCGTGACTGACATTGTAGACGTTTATCCTTCTGTTGAAGTCTCGCCTTTGCAGTACTCAGGTTTTCTCTCGGTATCTAATTATAAAAGCTGATCACGACATCAGAACCGGTTTGATTTGTAAACATCTTACAACTCGACTGCGTTTCATTCATTCCTATTCAAGCATCTGCGTCACTGTTGCTCACACACCTGTTAATGTTCAGCTGTAGGAATGAGAGGAGTTCCCTGACGACTACTTTTCATTGTAATTAAAATCAAACTTAACCCTTTGATACACAACAGTTTTTTCCCACGATATCTTTGCAATAATTTAATTTCCTCGTACACTGTTCCATGCGTTCCTCAGTTAACTTGTTCTTTTCATCATCAATATTATTTTCATTTTTCCTTTCTTACTTTTTGAATAAAAACCATTTTGGTATCGTGACCTGTCTAACGTACATAATTCTTTAAACACCTTGTTTTTTTTGTCCACAAATCACTTTTATTTTTTCCTTTCTTAATGTATGAGCAGAGACAGTTGAACGAGATATTTAATGAATGTCCCGGAATAAATGAAATAAATAGACACATTTCTAAAAGAACAGTATGAAGTAACAAATTAACCCCAGGTTGTTATGGACACGTGTACGTTTGAAGGGGTTTGTTTATCTTGTGCATCAAAGGATTAACCCATAAATTTGAATCATTTTCAGAAACATGTATTTTGTGCAACATGAATATGATTTGAAAGAAGGAACAGCGATTCTTCCAACTTCTGAAAACTATGTTGGATTATTAGTTTTCAGGACTATTCTGAAACACTGAATTTAAGATCACTACATACATTTCTCTCTGTCTTCATATTAATCCTTTACAGATTCTTCTCTTCGGTGTATCTTACTCCAGTGATGAATGAGTTGTTGGAACAAACATCCACATTGATCCACAAACAGTGATCCTGGTGCTTCCACTGGAACTGCACTGTCTTTGTCGCTTTATTTCTCCTCCTCCACAGTCCTGCCAAAGTACTCCTTCTGAAACTGCTGGAACTCCTCCTCGGTGAACAGAGACCGCGGCTCTTTGGACTTCTTGGGGGGTCGTTCTGGTCGATTCCTGGACTGTCTCCCTGAATGTTGGTTCAGGATCTAAGTGAGAAAGAGATTCAGTCAACACTGCATTATGGACGGAGAGCAGACAAAAGAAAATTTAAATCATCTGTCCTCCTTCATAGACATGGACGTACTTCACTGTTTCCTGTAGGATTTTTTTTTAGCAGTGGGGGAAAGGGTGTTTGTTGGACCAACAAGGCTACATTTTTGTTATCTAGGTTTTAAAAAAGGTCTAAATATTCAGCATGTTAGCAGTATGTTTGCATGTTTGCAATCAATCGTTAAACTGCTCCTTATTGATCTCTCTATTCTGTCGATTTATAGAATTACTCAGTTTGAGTTTAGCTGTTACTTAAGAAGTGAGTGAAATGAGAAAATAATGTGATAATTGACTAAAACATCAGCGATAGTGCTCTTTCTTGTCTCTGATATTGATAAATGTCGACTCCAGATCCAAATACTGCGGCTGAAGTATCTTAAAGTGTGACAATGATTTGTAAAATTAAAACCGGGATTTCCTGGAAAAACCTCCATTTAACATTTCATTAGACTTTAAAACAGCATCTTATATGGTATTTGAATATGTAATATAATACAAATACTGTAATTTACCTTCAATGTGTCAGAATCTGTTGCTTTGCCGTCACTTTCCATGAAGTACTTGAGGTTTGCACTCATCTGGCTCTTCTTTTGCTTCTTCCTGAACTCCTCTGATTAAAATAAAAAAAACAGCAGATTTAAATCCATTCTTAATGCTGTGATGTAATGATACTATGACAAAAAAAAAATGTGCCAGTGTTTTCCTGGGCTAAATGTAGATTGGAGATTTCGGTGCAGTTCTGTTGGTTCTTCCGCTAAACATTTTTCAATATTAAAAAACAAAAAACACCACCATGTACAGTATGTAGCTACGAGCAGCAGCAGCATCTGGGGCCTGTTTCAGAAAACAGATTCAACAAACGCCAAAGTTAACCCTGAACCCTGAAATGGGAAACTTTTGAGTTTTTGGTTTCAGAACAGCTGATCAGAGTCAGTTCAGTCAACTCTAAGTATGTTCACTCTGAGTTCAGCGTGTGCCTGGAGAATGAAAAAAGACATTTTTCAATGACACGAAAGAGATGAAAATTTACCACAGCAATGTGTAGTCAAAAGTTAGAGCCCCATCTTAATTCAATGAAGGTAAAAATACAATATGTGAAAAAATATATGCATGCTTTTACAGACTATCCAATGAATCACTGCAGGATCAGAACACTAATAAACTAATATAAAACAGGCTATAACAGTGAAGGCGATCTCCCTCTTCTGAATTGTAATGTATGTGTTTGAATCAGTGATGTATCCATGGTTTAGACACGCACATATCATATGTATGAATGAAGAAATGAAGCGGCCAATCAGAGGGCTCCTTCGCACAGTAGGAGGGAGGAGACACGGAGAAAATCAGGGTTTTTTTGGGGGTAAAACCTGAGATCGAGCAGGTTCGCTTCACAGAGTACGTCGCTGCAGTAACTGAAGAGTTGAACTGAACTCTGTGTGAGTTCCCCTCATTTCAGGGTGAAAACACTAAACCTGCTTCGTGAAACAGGGCCCTGTTCTTATGTGTTTTAATGACATCCGGTTTGATGATATCGGACAGTTCGGTCCATGTCTACAAACAGACCTAAACCCTGACTGAGCACACATAAACTCACTGACCCACTGCAGATCTGATCCTCTTGTCTTTGACGGTAGCTTTGCTTTTTCCTGGGCCGAGGCGACCCTGCAGCCGTTTGACCTGTTTGGTGACTCCCTGTCTCTTTGTGCTCACCAGCTCCATCACAGAGGCCGAGCTGGGGGTCGGCTGCTTCTTCTTCTTCTGCACTTTACTGGTACCTGGATCACAGAGAAACGGGGTGTTTCAGTCATTCTGTAGAAATTATACGTTATTATTAGCACATATTGTAATGTTCTGCTTGGAAGACGAGGTTCCCGGAGAAAAGCTGAGAAGAGGCAGCGGCAGAGAGTTTTCAGCATTGCAAATACAGACTTGCTTTTTGTTTTGGTTTTTTTGGCAACAAGTTAAAAATCCTAAACAATCATTTGGGTTCTGTTCGCCCTGGTTTTATTCATCCATGAAGTCAGACTGATTGCATTTTTATGAGTATAATGTGCCGAGTATAATTCAACAAGATGGAAACAACATAAGATGTAATAAAATGATGAATAGGGAGACTGGAGTGCAGAGAAAAGCCATCATAATGTTGGAGTTATGTTGCATTGAAAACTGATTTGTACACTGAAGTGAAGTTTAAGCTCACTAGTTTCTTCTTTTTTTTTTGTAAATTCTATTTCGAGTTAGAATGGCTTAAATGTCTTCACATTATGTTAATATGACGTGAGGTTCCTAAATATTGCACAGGAACATCCCGTAGAAATGTCTTTCAAACTTTTATACTTATAATTTCAGAGTCTGTGCTTTTTTTTTTTTTTTTTAAACTTTTACTGCAGTAAACAAGTTGAATCGGTACTTCTACTTTTACCTGTACTTGTACTGGGGTAAACAAAGTGTAGACTTTTGACACCTCTGGATGTTTTGAGATTTTTCTGAGTTCTCCGGATGGAAACATAACCTCATTAAAGCGTTAGAACCGCGAAACTTCATGTATTTATTTAGGAATGGGAGTTGGGAGAGATGCATTTAAATAAAACATGATGTTTGTTAATGTTTGTCTTATGCCGAAGACCTCATGCGTAACCTACATAGTATATTGTTTGTGTTTATTCTGTGGTAAACGTTGGATAGACATTAAAATGTACGTCTTTATTGACATGTTCAACACAAACAGACTCTTCGTCCCACGTGACTTGCTGGTATCTGTTCAAGCTAGTTGAAACTGGGAGCCATTACACAAGAAGCTGTTAAAAAGGCACAAAAACAATGCCAGGAAGTGAACAGCAATAATATAAGTAATACAAGTGTTTGTTCGAAGGAATGGGGGGCGGTTTTTGACAGTAGATGTGGTCCAGCAGGGCACTGATGCTCGAGGCTAATGTTAGCTGTGAGCTGCTGTTACTCCGAGCTAATGAAGTCAAAGAGTGAACAGACCTTTCACGTCGTCGTTGAGCAGCTCCAGACCTCTTCTGATCAACGCCGCCGACATCCTGGACTGATGGACGTGTGGAAGTTATCTTCAGATGTCTACACGTTTCACCGCCAACAGTTACTCAAAGGTCCTGAACATGTGAATCCATCAACATCCGGTGAAATCTGCGTGTGCACCAATTTAAACGAACCGGATGGAAAACACTCAATGTGCGTAAGGTTCCTACGGGACAGTTGATCTCAGATGATTTATAGACTTCTACTACTACTACTACTACTACTACTACTACTACTACTACTACT
>JAPQRN010000001.1:20743941-20756521 GCA_037367275.1 Coranthus polyacanthus
GAAATTTGGTGACTCCTCAGGACCCAAACTTACAAAAAAATGTCATAAATTACCGTAGATCTTCATTTTTATCTCTCTTCCACTGTCTCTGAAAGTCTCTTTTTTTTACGTCATTTTTTCACCTTTTATGTTGTTTTCATCTTGGTCTACGTTACGTTTCATGCAAATGTTGTTTGACATTGTGTGTTTGAAACATATTTATCCCTTGTTTCTGCAGGGAGGGGAGTGTCGTGGCTCATTTCTGGATAGTTTTTTCTGTCCCCAGCAGCCATGTTCAGATGGTGACGCTGAAAGGAGTCACAGAGAGTCTTGAGGAGGGTTTAAAAAGGTACAGAGGGTCCGAGGAGGAGACGGCCAGCGTTGATGGGTACCTCGTCCACCTCCCCTCGCTATCTGTCACTGGTAAGAGAAAGAGACGAGGAGAGGAAGAGGGGCTGACATGAATAAAAAAAAGAAAAAAAAAGAAACATGGTAAAGAGCACGCTTATTTTTTCTTCATCATGTCTTTTTTCGTTTTGATTTTCTACAGAAACCGACACCAAAGTCATAGATCTTTTGAAAGCCTCATTTGGTATTGTGTTTTCTTGTCATTTTCATTCAGTACATTTTGATTCATCTAAGATTAGATACATTAATTTACTGGAAACTGCAGGAATCGGGTATTTCAATGTGAATCCCATGTAATATTGTATACGGTGGTTACAGATTTAACTCTAACTAATATGAAATAACACCAAAGGCAACAGCAAGCAAAGTCTAATAAATGTAATTAATTCAGTAAAATGGTTCTGAACATACAGTTTCAGAAATAACTATTGGACCACTGTGACAAAGTAATGAAAAGTCAACATCTGTCAAAATGTGACTTGTAAAGACATCAGGGCTTTCTTGTGTGTAAATGTGAACCAAAAATCTGGCAAAAGACACAAATTTAATTAAGAAATAAACTATTTAAATTCTCAATAACAAGTTGAGATGAATTAAGAACGTCTGATGTTGAAAACCCAAATAGAAACAATGCATTTTCCAAGAACAAAAGATCAGAAGGTCACGTTGAAGTGCTGTTTCAATAGGCCGGTGGTTTAATAATTAT
Organism: Coranthus polyacanthus; assembly: GCA_037367275.1. NCBI lineage: Eukaryota > Metazoa > Chordata > Actinopteri > Kurtiformes > Apogonidae > Coranthus > Coranthus polyacanthus. The sequence continues at coordinate 20,745,035 of JAPQRN010000001.1, forward strand.
TTCCAAAGCTGTATAATCATTTACAACCACTGTAGCATAAGGTTATTAATCTAATACTGTATCAGCTTGAGTGATCTTCCCTTTGTTGTTCAGACTGTTACCATTATCAGAAGGTGGTGTCCAGCAGCGCCGTGGCTCTCCGTGGTCCCAGCATGCAGCGGTCCTCCTGCCTGTGGCACCTCCAGGCGTCTCCGGGCTCCCAGCTGGAGCTCCACATGGAGTGGCTGCTGCCTGAGTGCCGGGACCGGCTGCTGGTGTACGACTCACTCATCCCCTCGGATTCTCACCTCATCACCTCGTGAGTTTTGTCCACAGCGAAAACTGCAGTTTCACAGATATGTTTATTAGGAGAGGTGGGAAGTAACAGAGTACAAATAGGCTGCTTTCTGTACTTACACAGAGGTTTCAGGTATCTGTTGGCTACTTTACGTTTTTATTTTTACTCCCTACATATTAACACAAATATCTGGACTTCCTACTCCCTACTCCTTATATTTTCAAAACAGACTTGTTTTAATGCATTTAAGGGGAATTATCATGTATTTTTATTTTGCGCCATTGAACGCCTTTACAACAAGAGCGATTTTAAATGGATGAGACCACGACACATAGAAAAGACAATCCCTTAGCGTATCCAATCGACATGACGTAAAAGATGTGACAAGATGGAACGGACATGAAAGGGAGTCCAAGTTTTCAGTTTTTGACAATTTGCACATTTGAGCGAAGTTAAAATGTATTTTTTATTGTATTTGAAGTTAGAATGGTTTAATAGTCTTCACATTATATTAATATGATGTGAGGTTCAGCTTTGTACAAACAGCCAGTAGAAATGTCCCTCAAAGGCCTTTTAACAGCATCTTTTTTACACAAGTGTCTGTACTTCAACTAGATTAAAGAAAGTGCGGACTTTTGCCACCTCTGCAGAGTGACTGCATCAGGTGATGAGGTGTTTAATTAACCTGTTAACCTGTGTATTGTGCAGATGACTGAATCTCCCTGCTGTCTTTTCTTCTGTCCTCTCAGTGTTTATGGCTGCAGCAGACATGAACGTGTTGTACGTGTCCTGTCATCAGGCGAGTGGATGACGGTTGTTTGGAAAAAGGGTCTGTACAAATACAAGGACCCCTTCTCTCTCTCTGCACAGGCCTGGGATCAGCAGGGTAAATACCCTCAAGTGGATTAGCTGCACATGTTATGAAATGTCTTTCCCCTCAATTTGAGGAGATACGACTCATTCACTATCTGTTCTGGAGACAAAAGTTAAATTCAGCCTCCGAAGGCAGAGGCAAGGTGTGCAACCTTTCAACTGTTAAATCAAAGCCATGTTAAGATGTACAAGTTAATATATATGCAACAAAATTACCTATATCCAATATCCATATTAGTTTGCCAAGCTGATCTTCCATAATAAGTAAAATGTTTTGTTTATTTCATAAATGTCAGTCAAATGCTGCCACCTTATGACTAGTCTAGAGTTAGGTTTCACTTGGGCCAAAGTGAAAGAGCATGAAAGCTGAACATTCATCCTTCCCATGCAGTATGTCTCTACCTCTCATACATGTCATACTAACATTTTAACTTCGTGTTTATCAGGAAAGTCTGTTAAAGCAACACAGATCTTGAAGGCGTGCGTTTTCATGCAGCTTTGTGACAGTAACACAAAGTGATCTTGTGCCAACTCCTGGATACATTAGCTGTTAGCCATTGTATTTTACTGAGACATTAATACAATTCTACATATTTCATCCTATGTTATCATATTATATACAACTACATAGTTGTAATCTCTGTACAATGTAGTGTAGGGATGCACTATATTGGATCGATACCGATATATATATACATCTGTTTTTATTTCACTGACGAGAAGAACAAAGTCTCTCCTACTCTAGAATTAACCTATTACTCTTACTTGTTGCAGACATAAAACAAGACAAACAGCATCTGATTCTACCTTAACTGTAATTTTAGAAATGTAGACATTCACTCTTGAAAATGAATAAGGAAATTATTTCCACTTGAAGCAATAGAGGGAGAAAGGAGAATAAATTATGACAGCGCCACATTTTATTTTTAAGTAAAACAGTGACAGTAAAACTAACAGAAAAGCAAGTTTGTAATCCGTTTCAGATACTTAAAAATACCTCTTAACAGCCGTCACGTTGAGGTTGGTTGCTGCTGCTCATGAGACGCTCTCGGTCATCAGGTTTGCATAGTGAATACCTCACCATATCCATGGATATTTTTGATACAGATATCGGGCCGATATTATCGCTCATCCCTAACGTGGTGAGATAATGTGGTTTTGGATCAGTTCCTTATCGACGCTACACCAGTCACATTTCTATGCCAGTCCCCCTTTTCATTTTCACACAACACTGGTGTTAGTTTGAAGTTAAAGGTTGATTGATTTCGACACAATTCCATTGAAAATTGTTTGATGAACATTGTGTCTGTGTGTGACCAGCAGAGCGCACGAATGACCGTATCGATACTTATGGCACTTACGGTACGTTGACTGAGAAGTAATTTCGGTGACTCTGTTTGAACACAGCGTTTGCATTCCTCTTGGATGCATTTATTTTATTTAACATTTTGACAACTAGTGAAGAACACTGCAGCCTTTTTAACACCTCTTCGGGTCTGTTTTAGGTAGTGACAGACAACTGTCAGGCCTGTTCATGTTCCTCTTTGTTCCCTTGTAGCTGCACCTCATTGATGATCAGTTATAAGGTTTGTCAGTGGATTAATATTGTGAATACAGTATGTTGTCTCTCACTCTCTCTCTCTCATTACTCAGATTGTAATTCCACTGTAGAGTTGAAGGCAGTATCAGGGGTCCAGGGGACACTGAGGACACCTTTCTTCCCCAGCTACTACCCCCCAAACACCAACTGCACCTGGAGTTTTACAGTGAGACACTTCTCTGTCCACATGTCATTAAATCTGCTCATTAATGCATTTTGCAGTTTATTTAAAGGTCCAGCGTGTAAGTTTTAGGAGCATCTAATTGCAGAATTGTAATATAATATTCCTAATTCTGTTTTCATTAGTGTGTAATCATGAGGGTGTCGTATTTTCACTTCTGCCCTAGATGCCCAATATACAAATGGGTTTGTGCCTGGAGTTCGAGGGCTACGAGCTGAGCCGAGCCGCCTACAACCAGGCCTGCACCCAGGGACAGTGGATCATCCAGAACCGCAAGTAGGCTTTAAGTCAGTTTGAAACATCCAGAAAGGCAGAAAATGTGGGAATTACCAACATACCAACAACTCTGGCAACAGATTATTAGACTGTCGCTCAAGCAACAGAAAATAAAAACAAAGCAGATGAGAAGCCAGTTCCGAAGTAAACAGTCCATTATCTGTGGAGATTTTCAAATACAGACGACTCACATCCAAAGTCTTGAAAATTATAACTCCAGTTCTCTCTTAATACTTAAAATATGTTACTTAAAAATGATGACAACAAAGTGACACATCATTTTATATTATTCATATTATCATTATTATCATTATTATTATTATTATTATTAATAATAATAATAATAATATAAATATGAAATCAGTTACTTTAAAATGAGTAAATATAGATATTTCTTTACCTTTATTACTCTTAAAATGTAATCAGTGAATAATTTAAATATGTGTAATTCAACTTAATATTTGTTAAAACTACCTTTAGCCTATTTTATGAAGTAAATATTGCTTTTATCTACTGACTAAGTATTAATTGAGGCTAAAGTCACTTTTTCCATTGTCCTGTACTCGTAGTGCCTGAAGTGAACTTTATGAGTTTATAACGGAAAAGTCTGCTCATCTTAATGTATTTCAAAGCCGCAGGTTTCCGGCCTTTCTTATTTTATGTGGGGGTTTTTTGTCTGGTCCATGTCAGCAACAATCAATAGAAACTATATTAAATTAAATGACTGACACAATACTGGTGAAAAACAATGAGTGGAAAAATCTGACATTAAATTAACATCTGTTTTTAATAGTGTGGTTAATTGTCTGACAGGAAATGCCTCCGCATATAAAAACATAAAGGTCACAAAGTCTACACCTTTGAGGTGTTTTCAGTCTAAATGAATGAGTAAAGAATAAAAGAGCGTTTCAGCAAACACTTATTCGATCATTTGACCGTATAATTACATAGGACTAATCTTCTGTTCATAACATCACATTATTCTGTCTTAAACTACAGGGGCAGCGTCTCCCATATAAGCCTTGTTTACACTCTTTTTTGCTGTTGTTTCTTTAATTTACATACATTTTACACTTTTACTTTAAATGCTGAGGTTTTCTAATCCTAATTTTAGTGTTGGTTATTAGGACCCAGGACAAACTGAGAATCAAGTCACATATAGTTATTTAAACATCACCTCTCTAAGTTAGAGGCTTCCACCTCAACAAAAACAAAAGCGAGTATGTTTGTGTGGGACGTGTTACAATGATGAGGCTTAAATGGTAATATAATGCCTATTTATTTAAAAATAAGAATAAAATATAGCCCAGTCATCCTGATCATACCTTACCCTCATAAGAACCCGATCAAAAACACCAGTACATTTTGACTCCTCAGATCTACTTCAAACTCCTTCCATCCATCTTCTACTGCGTATCCGGGTCACAGGGGCAGCAGTCTAAACAGGGAAGCCCAGACCCAGCCACCTCCTCCAGCCCTTCTGCAGAGACACCAAGGCGTTCCCAGGCCAGCTGAGAGATATAATCCCTCCAGCGTGTCCTGGGTCTGCCCTAGGGTCTCCTCCCGGTTGGACATGCCCTAAACACTTCACCAGGGTGGCGTCCAGGAGCCATCCAGACCAGGTGCCCGACCCACCTCAACTGGCTCCTCTGGGTGTGGAGGAGCAGTGGCTCAACTCAGAGCTCCTCCTGGATGGCTGAGTTCCTCACTCTCTCTAAGGGAGAGCCCAGCCACCCGGCAGAGGACACTCATTTCTGCCACTTGCATTCGCGATCTTGTTCTTTTGTTCACTACCCAAAGCTCGTGACCATGGGTGAGGGTAGGAACATAGATCGACTGCTAAATCGAGAGCTTCACCTTTCGGCTGAGCTCCCTCTTCACCGCAACAGACTGGTACAGCGTCCACATCACTGCCAACACTGCACCGATCTCCCGCTCCATCCTTCCCCCACTTCCAGTTTAAAACCTTAAAACCAAATCAAAACATGATCAAACCTAATAAGTTACATTATGTTGATGACATAATTAAAATAGTTATAGTAAATAATAATGTGTAAATTGATACATTTCAAAAGGAACCTTCAGAACGATGCTCCTAATATTCACAGAACAACAGTAGATGGAAACATGCAGAAATTTGCATTTTCTTTTGCAGCTTTTTTGAAAATTCTGATAAACTTTGTGATACATTGGGATGTAAACCTCCCTTTAATCTGCTTGAACTCATGTCTTCCTTTCAAAATCAAAATGTGGGACACTGACATAATATGTCTTGAAATGCAGTGAAATACAATCTGAGCAGGTCTTTCTGTGTGGACGTACTCTGTCTCTTCTTCAGACTGTGTGGCACCAGGAGCCTGCAGCCGTACAGCGAACGCATCTTCCTGCTCTCCACAACGACCACCGTTGTCATGACGTCAGAGGTGTCCCTCACGGGGCCGGGCCTCCAGCTGCGCTACAGCATCTTCAACCTATCAGATGGTAAGATGTTCTTGTAGGAAAGAGAGTCTATAGATTGGGATAAATAAACTGCTGATTAATAATAACGTGTGTTTATGTGTGTTAAGCTTGCCCAGGCCAGTTTTTGTGCACCGTGAATGGCATGTGTGTTCCTGCCTGCGATGGAATCAAGGACTGTCCAAATGGACTTGACGAGAGGAACTGTGGTATATTTATTTACGTTTCAAATTCAGTAATAATCTTTAGCCCTCCGCACTGGTGATAGGCAGAGCCAGAGGCAGCATTTGCTAATAATGTATATACAATGGAAAATGAAACTGCATGAACACAATGGATGCCCTGCTTATTGAATACATGCATAGTTTACACACATACGAGCTGATACATGTCTGTGTGTGTCTGTTTCAGTGTGTGTGGCACAGTTCCAGTGTCCAGAGGACAGTCAGTGTGTCGACTACTACAAGGTGTGTGACGAACACCCAGACTGCCCTGAAGCCTCAGACGAGATGAACTGTACTGAAGGTATCACAGACAAACACGCACAGACAAAGGCAGATTTTAATCTCAAATCTCATCAAATAAACTTGCTGTGTATATTAAGTATTAATCAGAGGCAGGAAGTGACAAGTGCAAACTTAAGTACAACTTCTTTACTGTACTTTGGAGTCTTCGGGTATCTGTTCTTTACTTGAGTATATATTTTTCTGACAACTTTTTCCTTTTACTCCCTACATTTTAACACAAATATCAGTGCTTTCTACTCCTTACATTCTCAAAACAAACAGGCTTGTTACTTTAGTTTTATCATATTATTATAGTATTTTTATTTTGTTTTTTTACTTCTTTCATTGCCCTCCTTCCCAGCATCGACACTGATTTCAACCTAAATGGATGAGACAATAACACATAGAAAAAAAAGATCCCTTGGTGTATCCATCGATGAATATCACACTCGACAAATATAACAAGACGAAAATGACATAAAACACAAAGTAAGACGAAAAAGTGGAAAAAGACGACTTTAGATGAGATCGATTATTATTATTATTATTTATTTGCACCTTTGTGTGAAGTTAATGTCCATTATTTTCAGTATATTGTTGTTTTTTGTTTTATTGGAAATTAGAATGGTTTTATAGTCTTCACATTATATTAATATGATGTTAGTTTTGCACAGAAACAGCTGATAAAAATGTCCTTCAAAGGGCTACTTTTTATTTTTATACCTCAAATTTATTTCAGAGCCTGTACTTTTACTGAAGTAAAAAAGTTGAATCAGTCTCTTTTACACAAGTCTCTGTACTTCTACTGCAGTAAAGAAAGTGTTTACCTTGGTACCGTTACCTTTAGTCTTAATATGTACTATGTATGTAGGTGTATTTATGATACGGTTGTGTGTCCAGGTGTCCAGTGTACTGACATGACCTACGTGTGCGCTGATGGAACGTGTCTGAAAAAGCCGAACCCAGAGTGCGACTCCATCACTGACTGCCCTGATTCCTCAGATGAGAAACAGTGTGGTGAGAAAGTACAAGTACTTTTTCACTTGTAGGCAACTTTTCTATTATATATAGATATTGAATCGCAAAGCTTGTCATTTTCTCTCTTTCCGAAGCAGGGTTTCCCTCTGTCATAAGATAAGAGATCATGTCAGACACTTTTTCAATGAACATGTCTGTGTGTGTGTTCAGACTGCGGCCTGAGGCAGTTCTCCAGCCGTATTGTGGGAGGGACCAATGCCACAGAAGGGGAGTGGCCATGGCAGGCCAGTCTGCAGGTCAAGGGTAAACACATCTGTGGGGGCTCGCTGATCTCCAGCCAGTGGGTGGTGTCTGCCGCTCACTGTTTCGATGATGACCGGTAGGTGCTGGAAACAGAGGAGGGAGGAAGTGGTGTATTTACTGAGGTGTTAGACACAATTTATCAACAAAATTTGTCAACAAAAATGTTTAATCTTTGAAAGCAGCACTTTAACTCTTTCTAGTCAGTCCTGCTGTTGCTTAACTGCATCCAGGGTGACAGTCTGTCTGACACAAAGACAGTATTTTTATGTGTTTATGTTGATGTCATTCAAAGTCGGTATCAGGCAGAAAGCTGGCTCGACCACTGGCAAAGCTTTAGTTGCAACATACTGTAGAGGATTAATGAGTGTACTTTTTATACTATTTAAAGTTTCTTGGGTGATTAATTTGTGCAAGGCCACATAACGTCCCCTATAACTCGTCAGACCTGTTTGTCCTCCTCCTCCAGTCTGTATTCACCCACAGTGTGGACCGTGTACCTGGGTAAACTCCTGCTGAACCGCAGCAGCCCCACGGAGGAGGTGACCCGGGTGCAGAGAATCCACCTTCACCACTACTACGATGACGAGTCTCACGACTACGACCTGGCTCTGCTGAAACTGGATCGGCCCGCCTCAGCACTGCTGGCCGGCCACGCCCGGCCCGCCTGCCTGCCCCCACCCACCCACCAGCTGGAGCCAGGCCTGCTCTGCTGGGTCACCGGCTGGGGGGCACTCCGGGAAGGAGGTGAGGACTGAAAGACGAGAGAGCACGAACTGATTAGGATGACAGTGTGATTTATATGGGGTCAAAACCGCAATCATTTCTTTTAGCAAATAGACTAAATCAGTAAGTTACTCTAGACTCCACATATTCTTTCTGTTTACGTTTAATGCAGACACTTAATGCAGCAAAATCTCTCAATTATTTGCAAAGAATTTTGTCATCTATACACGCCACTCTGTAGATACAGGCCAGGCGATAAAACAATCTCAAAATGGGATTGCCATAAAATGATGACAAACTTTTTATACTCGATATGGATAGCTCTAACAGCCGATAGCATAGAAGGAATAATGCAACACTCAAGAAGTGCCACGTGCTGGTAGATGTTCCACTCCCCGAGTAAAAAAACTCTCTTCTGTGTTTTGTTTTCATTTACAGGTGAGCTGCTTCTGTACATCCTGCTGCCTGTGTCAGAGTTTAACTATAGGCTGTGTATAAAAATGGACAGTTCCAGTTCTCCAAACATGAAACCAAAACATCTCGGCCTCCCCCTGATGACTGGCTGCACTTAGAGATCATTAATCCCAGGCCCTTTCACTTAACTAAAACCCAAAGTACACATCCAATACATTTTTTCCAAAGGTAGTTTTGGTCTTTCTAGGTAGATTTCATGAGAATAATTTGTGTTCAAATCATCATCTTTCAGATCAGTTTGTTTGTAAGTTGTGTGATGTTATAAAAACAGGTGACTGACAGCTGTGTTGACCAATCATGTTCCAGAATCTGGGCTGGAAACCAAGCAGGCGACCGGTACACGTCACATCCCTGCCTCTTACTGCACAGACTCATTTTTAGACAGCGGCAGGAAGCCGCATCACCGTGTCCGTCTTTATATAAGTCTATGAGTTTGATACATAAACAGGAACAGGGACTTAACACTGAACCTCGTGAACTCTGACGTCTTCATCATTTTGCATGGAAACAGGCTTGATGGTACATTCAAGTGCCCCTCGTAAATTCAGAAATCTACGCTCAAATGGTCACAAACATTGTTTGAAATGAGAACGTTTTTTTCCCTCATTGTCTTTTGTTTAAATATATAGTAGTACATTTTTCATTTCACTGAGGAGAAGAAATACAGCCCATGTTAATATTCTAATGTTTAGCCAATGAACCTTGTTTCTTCAGGCTTCAGTTATTAACAGGATACACTTCGAACTAGCAGCATTGTCAAATTATATACCATGTTAGATACTGATATTGCCTAACCCTACTTTTAAGCTGAGTTTAACATGGTGTGTTCTTTTCTTTTTCACTAGTTTATGTATTATGCAGTAGGGCTGTAATGCAGCATTTACACAGGAGGCATATTTTAGATGACATTTAAAAACCTGCTTTAGTGGCAGTTTGAGCAAGAAGGCAAGAGGGTAAGATGTGGGCAGTGTTTATGGAGATGGTACTATAGAAAAAAAAAAGTCAAGTTATGCCTTTCAAACAACAGACAGAACACATGAGAAGTTAAATGAGATAAAGTGAAGAGGCAGGCGCAGATAGAGTGATGTGGGTGGAAGTGGGTTGGTTGTGGTTTCTGCAGGGGATGAACTCTTTTAGTGAGAAACCACCTTCCACCACCCAGTTTCAAAAGAATCTACAAGATGTGCAATGCTTTGCAGCATTTTTGGAAAAGATATGGTAGTTTGGTGTCATTGAAAGCATTAAGTAATAAGTATACTGTATTTCCAGTGAAGTTCTAAACGTACAGCATTTCAACACATGATGAATTTCAACCCAGTTGCCAGAAAACTATGTGACCATTGTACATTTCTGCAAAAAACAGAAATGTATATTAATGTTAATGAACTAAAAACATATTCCATATTCAATGAGCACCATGAGCAGTTAAAACATTAAAATACTGATATGCACACTCGCACGTGTAGATAGGAAATGTAGTTTTGTATTATACATATCCATGGTTTGCAGAAATGTCCAATAGCAACATTTTTCTGGTAATTGGGCTGAAAATTTGGGGGCAAAATACTGAGGTAAAACTAAGAAAATACAGTAGTTCCAGTAAATGTGTGGCTCACTGGTTGCTGCTGGTTGTGTCGTCTTTAGGCAGAGCCAGTAACCTTCTTCAGAAGGTGGATGTTCGACTGGTAAGCGAAGAGGCCTGTGTTCGCACTTATGGACATGTGGTCACTCCCAGAATGCTTTGCGCTGGTTACCGCACTGGAGAGAAAGACGCCTGTCAGGTACACGCTAACACATGCACACAAAAATATATGGAATAATGGAACTTTTAACCATTAAAATGTAATGTGTTTGTAACTGATCCAGTGGTGTTGTGTAATGTAACTTAGACTCGGATCACGTGATTCTACTGTTCTACTGTTTTTAGCACTTTGTAGCTCATTTTTATGGTGTTATGGTCCACGACTTTAATGTTTTCATTCAGTTACTGCTGCATGATTCTTAGCCTCAGCAGGAAACAGCTGAGGCAACAGAGTTGTAAAATAAATGTGCCTGAATGTGTAACTCTTTCCTATTTCACCATAACTGCATAAGAGGTTAACTGCTGAGTTTGACTTTAATGTGGCGCCCTCGTGTGGCCAATTGTTAATTACAATTTGGACACATTTTCAATCACAATCATTTTCACACCTGTCTCAATACCATGACCACTTTCAAAACATACAAAATGAATTCTGCATTGCAGTAAACAGTCCAGTCAGAAATCAAACCAGAGACCTGCTGCTCAGGACATTTGTACCCATGTTGTATGTGCTCTAACCCCTCAGCTATGAGGTCGTCCCAGATAAAGACTGACGCAATTCCAAAGTCCAAGGCAAAGGTGAATGTTAGTGTAAACATGAAGTTCACCCACGTAAAGGTTTGACACCAAATCCTGCGGTCAGGATGCATCAGCATTAGGCCTGTAGTAGATTTTATGATAGTTGTTTCACTACCTGAACCATACCGTTGTATAGCAGAGAACATTTAACACAGAGCTGTCATGAAGCATAGAGCACAATGTCATATTCACAGGATTTGTTTGGCTTGACAATGCGTAGCCTATCAGACTGTTTTGTTGTGTTTGTCATTTTGCAATGCAACATTAAACCGTGCAAAAATAGACAACACAGACACACGTGCATCCTGCAGTGGTTCAGTACTTTGTGTTTTGTAGTTTATTGTACAGTGAGTGACACCATAGTCTTACAACATATGCTATAGTTAAGGCATCGTAAGTCACTTTTTGGACTTTGAAGTGCATTTTGAACCAAAGTTGAACTGATGTCGTCAGGTGTTG
>JAPQRN010000001.1:20767992-20787380 GCA_037367275.1 Coranthus polyacanthus
GATGATGATGATGATGATGATGATGATGAACCAACTCTTAATATTCACATAACACAAACTTCGGGGTGGAAACGTGTATAAATTTGCATTTTATTTTGCTAATTTCCTGAAAATTTGGTTTCATTTTGCGATATATATGGATGGAAATCCATTTATAGACTCACTAAACGAAGAAAAAAATCCAAAAAGCGAACGTTGAAGTACAAATTAAAGGTCCAGTGTGTAAAATACAGGGGGATTTAGGAGGATCTAATTGCAAAAATTGAATATAATATTCATAATTATGTTTTCATGAGTGGACAATCACCTGAGAATAAGAACTGTTGTGTTTTTATTACTTCTGAATGAAGTGTTTGCAGGTCGCCGTCTACATGTTTCCGTTTCTTCTTTTTTCAGTTTTATAGGAGGTGACATCCAGTGTTAACTAAAAAGCCTTATCGAGGTTATTTAGCGGGTTTTTTTGCAGCCGGTGTGGGTGAGTGTGTGTGGGTTTTCAGTTGGCTGCGATCTGCACCTCCTCCACTGAACAACACTATAATGACACATTGAAACTTTAAGTGAGAAAATTGTGACTAAGCTGAGAGTGCCATTTGACACTTTTGTACAGATTAGTGTCCAATACTGTGTAGACTGATTTGCAAATATACGTAGTCGTCACGAAGTCTTCACATAGACCTTGTCTTTTAACTTTCTTCCTCCACAACGTTGCAGTGGAAGTATATTTTGTTTGTTTGTTTTTCTCACAGCACCAAAAGATTACAATAAACCTTTAAAACCAATGTGATTTTCCATAATGATAGTTTACCTAGAAGATACACAAAATTCACTGACAGTTTTTTATTCAAACCACCTGGAAGCAGTGCTTTTCACAAACATCTCTGTTGTCATTTCAGGGCAACTGAGGAACTAGTTACTGTTTTTCTTCCTCAGTCAAAGTGAAACGTGGGGTTTTTAATGTTTCAAAAGTTTTTGCTTCATTATTGGGTCTTTAAACATCAAAATCCATGTGATCTTAACAGCAACATATAAGACTGTATTGTATTTGCATTATATGAGCATTCACAATTATATTAGCGTATAAAACAACATGAACATGTAGCATGCAGCATAAATATTTTTCTTGTAGGTCTATTCATGAATATCCACCAGTGTTGTTTCCATTATTTACTTTTATTCTCTACTGTGTAAGAGTGTGTGCACAGAGAGGCCTTACTGAAAGTTCTGTTTCATCTGTACATTAACATGCAGGACCTAGCCATAGCCATTCAACTGAAATGTTCTTCATTCATTTCCTGCAGAAAATATTTACAGTATGGATTTCACCGATAGTTTTATTAATTTAAATTCCTTTATTTAATAAGGTCACCACAAACCTCATTCTTGTTTTTACTTGTAATGTCAGCATGAAACAGGGAAGTGATGTGTGTACTTGGACGTTCCAGTTTTACTTTTACTATACAGTATGGTGGCCAGAAATGTCAAATGTAATGTTTATTATTTAGGGCATGGCTCTGTTTCAGGAGGGGGAACACTATATGACACAACAAAACTACACTGACCTACGATACAGCTGTGGAAAAAACGAAGAGACCACTGGTTTTACTATTTACAGGTAAGTAACGTTTCTCCCAAATTCCAAATAAAAACATTGTCATTTGAAGCATTTATCTGCAGAAAATAACAACTGATCGAAGTAATAAAAATTATAAAAAAGTGTTTTCAGACCCTAAATAATTCATTTTGACACAACACAATAATGATTTCATTTAACAAGAGTTCAGAAATCAATATTTGGTCAAATAATCTGGATTTCCAATGGACACTTTGATGCTCTCCTGTTTGTGTTTTTTGTAGCTTAAAGCTCAGCTTCATTTCAGAGGTTTTCAGTTGGTTCAGGTCTGAAATGTGGAGTGGTCTCTTTTTTTTCCACAGCTGTAGGTTTCAGGCTGATACCAATGATTTTTAGATGTGTCTCTATAAGAAGGTGTGTCTGTCCATCGGTCGGTCTGTCCCCATTACATTTAAAACTTTTTAAACATAATATCCTAATAGCATTACTTTGTCACCATGGAAGCAGAATTATTTCTAAAAAACACTGGAAGCAAAAGTGACAGAAATCTGTTCTTCATACGTGAGGAAAACAAGCACTGTCTAGTTTCTATTCTGCTCTGAACCTTACCAGATGATCTTGTGACACACAAGGATGTGAATTATTTCTTAATCTTTATACCAACAGACCATTGTAACAGCGGTGGTTATGAGAAATAAATGAACACACAGAAAGTTTCCTGTCCTCCTCGTGAAAACCAGTGTCCACATCATTCCTGAATGACTGTATATCTTTTTAGTGATGATCATCATTCTTGGAGGATTCAGTGAGTGACCTTAAGAGAGAAATCCACAACTGGGCAGCCCTGTGTTATGCAGCCCAGGGAAATGATGTCCACATGTGGGGAGAAACGCTTGGCTAAGTTCTCTGGAGTCACTCCTCCACTGGCTTCTATGAGTACAGCTGGAAAGTCGTTCTTAAGGGATAGAGCAGCAGCGTGGAGCTCCTGCAAGTGAAAGACAAAGAGGTATTATGTCATGTAATAGTGGGTGGAAGAGTGAGTGGAGAGGAGAAAATGAAAATAGGAAATGACTTCTTTAAATATACTGAACCTGAGGTTGTAAGTTGTCCAGCATGACAATGTCAGCTCCAGCTCCAGCTGCCTCTCTGCCCTCCTCTACACATCGACACTCCACCTCAATCTTACTGCTGAAGCCACACACAGACCTGGCCGCCTTTACTGCCTAGACAACAAACAGTCAACTGTGAACCTGAACATAGGGTGCTGTCACTGCTTTCACTGGCCAACTTGTGTTCTGTAAATATAAACAAATATAGGCGATGATGCCTGCAACACACTCAAAAATATGTTGGGGCAGAGACAAAATAAGACTGAAAAGTTGATAGAATCTACAAGTAACACTGTTGTGTCAGATTCCACAATGATCAGGTTCATTGGTAACAGGTGATGGATGATGATTGGACAGAAAAGGAGAATCAACCAAAGACTTTACAAGGATGAGTCATGACTCAACACTTTGAGTCAAACTTCATGAGAGGATTGTCAATCAGCTCAACAAGAATATTTCTCAACACAAAATTACAAAGAAGTTCCGTCTTTCACCATCTACACAGATAATATTGTGAACAGATTCAGGGAGTCCAGGAAATCTTAGTGTGCAAAGACTAAGGGTGGAAACCACTGTTCAATACGCATAACGTTTGACCCCTTAGGTGACATTTACATTATTATCCATCATGCTATCGGGATGAACATACACATGGGCTCAGGAGGACTTTAGATAGCTGTTACAATCTACCACTGCATCAGAAACACAACCCGAAATGACGGTTTTACACAAGGAGGAAGAACTAGATCAATTCACAGACAGTGGAAACGAGTGTTGTGACACTGTCAGACGAGTCCACGTTTCAGCTGGTTTTCAGGAAAAACAGACGTCGAGTTCAAGATGAAAAAGACCATCCAGAGTGTTATCAGTGAAAGGTGTAAAAGCAGAATCTGTGATGGCCTGGAGCTGCATCAGTGTCCACATGTCTGACCTGAATATGTGTGAAGGGACCGTCCATGTGAAGGGAACTACAATGTAATAACTTTTGGTTTATATGAAAAAAACCCAAATTCACTGCTTATTGCTCAGTGTTCCATCTTCAGTAAATGCTGCAATACAGTTCCTCAAAAAAATTCAAATGATTATGGCCCACTTTGTTTCCACATATATTTTACGTGAATGACAGTTTTCCTTTTTTAAAACTGCTTGGTTATTTCAAGTAGACTTATGTTTTTTTTTTAATAAACGTTTCACCTGTGTAATGCTCCCTGAAGCCCACACATGGTTGTCCTTCAGCATCACCATTCCACTCAGGTCCTGTCTATGCGTGGACACACCTCCGACCAGCATGGCGTACTTCTCCACCAGCCGGAAGCCTGGGGTGGTCTTGCGTGTGCCGGCCACCTCTCCGTGCCAGCCCTCTGCCGTCGCTATTGCCTGGAGCTGTGAACAACGTGTGGCGATCCCCGAGGCCCGGGCCAGGCAGTTGAGAGCCGGCCTTTCACCCAGAAGGAGGCTGCGTGCTGGGCCTCTCACCACAGCCGTCAGCGTGACAGCAGCTGGACCTGGTGAAGGCCACATACACATACTGAACCAATACTTGGGGACTCACTTTTACATATGTGCAGTTTGTATGTAACTAAGTACTTTTGCTGCTGAAGCACTGGTCAAGTACAAATTTGAGGTACTTGTGCTTTACTTATTTCCATTTTCTGCAGGTTTATTCTTCTGCTCCACTGCATCTGAGGCACATGTTGTACTTTTTACTCCGTGACATTTGTCTGGCATCTTTAGTTCCTTTTCAGATCACAGTTTTTCATCCCCTTCCTCCTCCCCATTAAAAACCACATATGCGTTGTCACAAAGCTGTTTTTCTGAGCTCATGAAAGGTTGAGTTTTTAGAGAAACATGGTTCTCGTAGGACAGCGACGCTCAGTTCAAATGTTTAAGATTGAGTTCAAGTGAGCTCAACCTTAAACATTTTACAACCTTTTAAAAAAATCACTTAAAATTGAGTTTTGAATTTTTAGAACTTCTCAAAGGGGAACTGGAGTGAAGTAACTTTTTTTTCTTTTTTAAATTGAGTGTTCCATCTTCTGTAAATTTCACATTTAAGTTCCTCAGAATAATAATTCGATTTTTTTCTAATTATTATGTCCCACTTTGTTTGTATAGTTCACTTGAATGCTTGGAAATGATATTTTTTGTATTGTGTGATTGTATGTTGTTGTACTGTATTTATTAACTATAGCCTAATGTCACCTGTTGCTGAATTTTAATATGAAAAACACTGAGTAAATCTGGGCAGTTATACTTCTATTCAAGCGTTCTGGGGTTTTTTTTGTTTTTTTTTTACTATAAACCATTGCAGATGTTTTCCTTCTGTGGATCAATAAACACCCAGGTGCCTAAAGATGGTTTGGATAAAAGTGGCCCACCGATGTCAGCTCCCTCTGTGTAAATCCACTCCACGGAGCAGCCGACCTCAGTGAACACTGCTGTGAAAAAGGGGCTCCCCGCCAGGATGCTGTTTGGTGTTTTACAGAGCAGCCTCGCCTCGACCTCTTTCAAGCCCACACACACTCCTGCAGGGTCAAAATGTGGCGCGTCCTCTGCCAGCCACTCTCGTGCCAGTCGACTGAGGCTGTGAGGTGGGACTGCGAGCGCTGCACTGTGTTTGGGTGGAGACATTCTGAAACATGGAAACAGGAGAAAACAGTTATGTTGTTTTAGTGACCGAGCCTTTTCTGTTTTGGTTCCTCAGTTGTGGATTGACCTGCTGGAGGAGATCAGAGGAGTCTTCTTCTAATTTTGGACTTGCTTTTATTTACTTTTACTCTTTGCTTTATTATTTTATTATTATTTTACTCATTTTTTTCTTGTATTTTGTATCATAATACTGTATTAAATGTCACTTACTGTCTTTTTAATTGTACGTAATGTGCATTGTGACTTCTTTTGAAGAGTACTAAATAAATTAATAAAGGTAGACAACGTGAGAGTGGATTGCTCCTTTTGCCTCATTCCCTGAAGAGATGAGATTAATAAAGCAGTGGTATTTTCAAACAGTGCTTATTCCCCGAGTTACGACCACCTCCCACTGAAGAAGTCAGAAGTCAGAAGTTGGTCTACCGCAGCTCACATTTAGGTTCACAGCTATTACTAACAGAACAAACACAAGCAGAGCACAGTCTGTTACAAATGAACTATTCAACAGTTAATCAGTCTTAGAAGTCTTAATGAAGTAAACTGGACTGGAAAAGCAGAAGACAGACATCTACTTACTTGCCTCAGTGTCTCTGTGTTTTTCTGGTCACACACTGAGCTGTAGTCCTGAACACACTGAGCCGCAGGAAAAATGTTGTGTGGAATTTGACCCTGAGTCCATGTTGGAATGTTTACAAGCTTTCTAATAGTTAAAACCACAGGCTTGTCATTGATTATACTAGCAAGAAAAGAAGTTGTCAAAAGATCAAGTCAGTTTTTTTTTTTATTCTCTTTACACTAGACTTGCTTTAGGACTAACCACCTGCATTTGTTTAGAAAGTACAATATACAACTTTTTACACTGAAATAAAAGTCAGTGGTAACACTTTACAATAACTTCTGGCCATTTGGGAGCCCTCAAAAAACAAACTCACACACAAATAGAAAATGCAATTTCCTTTTAAACTGAAGAAATGTATTTTCACTATTAATGTTACAAATAAGAAAAGAAAAGCCAATATATTACACCACTCTATGCATTATAGGGCAACCAAATAAAAAACAAAAACTGAGCTTCACACACAAATATGTGGAAGTGCAATCATCTTCAATAAAATAATATTGTCTTTTAAATTTCTAACCAATTGCAGTCTAGATGTCACCAGCCTGCGTGTCCATATCTAACTATGTTATTTACACCTGGGTGTTGGATTGACTACTGTTGTATGATATTTGTACCCGAATACAAAGCCTTCTGGCAGAAAGGCTTTCTAACATATGAACATTGTAAAAGGGTCTATTTTATCCCAAACCATGATGCGACTGAAAAGCGGAATTTAAAAAAAATAAACACAAAGAAACAACAATAATCAAAATAATTGCTCAAGTATTGGAAATAGAAAATTGCATAGAAAATTCATATAAATTCCCTCAGACTTGTTGTCGTCCTTTGCATTTTCAGAATTAAATGATTAATCAGAAATAACTGACTGAGTCAAATTTTTTGATACATAAGTACATTTGTATATTGTTCATTATAAAACTGCATATAGAACCAGAACGGGTTAGTGAACACAGTAAGAGTTATTTCAAGGTGCTGAGCGTTGTTTAAACCTTTACAACTGTACTAATGGTTCATCAAAACAAACAAGGTGAAGACAACCGACACCAGAAAACTCCGGACATCCTTAATGAGGCCAGCTTCTGGTCCACCATGGAAAATGATGCAATGCATGCACACCTAAAGGGGTGACCTGTTTGAAAGACACCGGAACAATCAGGAGACACTGAAGAACTGGATAAACCAGATAAGCTGTGAAAACCTAGAGGAGGCCAGTTTCTGGTCCATCATGGAAAACAAAGAAATGGGGGCCTACAAGGTGCCTGACCTGATTGCCAACCAGAAACCAAAGTCTAAGCTGGACCGGTTGGCTTGTGGAAACAGTTTCTGGTCGATCGTGGACAACAAGACCATCGCTGAAAAGATTACTGGTAATCAGAAGACAAGTGAAGCGGTCCAGATGACTCCAGAAGAAACCGTATCACACTGGACGGAGTCATGAGGAGGCTGAAAACACCTACAGCGAAAGAACTGCAATACATCATTCACTGTCAATAAATGTCTTTCAGTTAATTAAAACAAATGAGACTTGTGCTGCTGATGGAGACAAAGGAAGCTCAGTAACCAATGAGATCTGACTCTGAACAGTAAATGTAATGTGGGCTCAAAATTTGGCAAACAACAGGTCACTATTGTACTAGTTTTCTAATGTGTTCTAATAGCTTCTGAATGATTTATTACGTGTTTACGACCTAATTAATAACCTAATTATGAACAATTTATGAATCTATTATAAATATACTTTTACTGTCACTAAATAAGGTTATATATGTAATGCATGCTGTGTCACTGCCTACATCTGCCTGCTTCCTTATATTCATGTTCACTGTTCTGGTAAGGACGTTTCAGAGGCGGCACCTCTTGTGTTTCTGTGTTCCCCAAGGGTGTGAACACCAGCAATATGTTAACCATAGGGAAGTTAGTGCAACACCAGCTATGGTGAACAGAAGTAGACAAAGCCTAACGACAAGATAAGATCACTGTGACTTTATTAATGTTACATATCTCAGCCTGAAGCCGGTGCAACCGTTCAGAGTTAGACATGTCTATACAGATGTGCAGATGTCCAGTAAAGCCAGGGGAACACTGCACTGACTGTGGTGTAAGTTAGGGTTAGATGTTTTGCATTGTGTTGCCTGTTGTTATCTGGTGTCGCATGGTGAACCAAACAGGGGAAACCTTAAATGTACTTATTACCATCATACATTCTCAAAAAGTTGAGAAGCATCTGGACCAAAATCCATTTATTTACAACTACTAACAAACGTTACAGCTTGATAAGACCCCTCTAGTGATGACTGCAGATTTCTAACAGGAGAGAGAACATATTCTAATTGATTTATCGATGAATAAAGTCTAGATGCAACTTCTAAGCAGTGGTGGAATGTGACATTGGTTACGTTCACACTGCCAGCCTTAGTGCTCAATTTGAATTTGTTTTGTCTTGGTCACAGTCCTGAACTGAAACACATGAACACAAGCAGTGGTATTAGAACTGTTAGATGCATTCACATCATTCATCCTTCAGTAAAGTTTATAAAGTCGTTAAATGAGCTCAACCTTTAACATGTACAGCAGGAAAATGTAACATACACAGAGAACGCAGCAGTAAAATTAATCAAAAACATCAGATATAATAATAAACACTGACAGGAAGCATTTTACTGCACAATGGACACTTTGATTTTTCATATTTTAAGCACATTTTGCTGATAATACCTTTAGAATATTTAGATAATAGGTTTTGGATTTTTTGGAGTGGACTATTTTAGCACTTTTACTTACATAAAGGATATGAATAGCCTCTTGTCAGATCACTAATCTAAAAGCATCAAGCAGTTTTTGAAGATATATTTTATTTAGCTTCTTTGTTGATATTATGTCAGTGTAACACAATGACAGGAAGTGGCCAGGTTACTCTGTGTGCAGCTATTTCTAGCGTTTCCCCTGTACTACTGTACAGAACACAAAGGCAGTGCTCCGTCTTTCACTGCATTAATAGATAACTTTTCCAACAACTGTAATTTGCCGAAGTGTAAGGAAAATATGCAAAAAAAGCGCACATCTATATCTCAGTCCTTACTTTTTTAAATGTGTTTTACTGCTAGATAGGTGCTCTTCTTCTATTTATCTGGTTGTTTTTTTGTCTTTTGTAGTTTGTTTTTGATTTAAAAAGTAGGGGAGACTGGGCACGGTTGTAACTTGGGGAGAGTCGTACCACCACTAATCCCACCAATCTGCCACTTTGCTAATACAGAAGCTAAACAATGGCTTACATGAGTGGGATGGGTTGTAACACATTTGTACATACAACTAAGAACACTTTCTTGACCTTGATCATTTTACAAAACGTCGTCACAAAGAATGCACATGTTCACATCATTTTTTTTTCTACTTATGTTCTTTACCCAGGGACATTGTACCTGAACATTTAATCAAAATATATTATTGCAACTGCAATATGATCAAGTGTAATAAATATGTTGCAATTTTTTGATAATGGTAAAATATGTCACAACATATGTTTATAAATCAAACTTTTATATTATCATGAAACATCCTTGTTTGCTACAGACCCCAGCAAAAATTATATCCTATTAATTGTTATGGTTTTTTTTAAGTGAGCATTCCCACAAAAAGCATGACTCCTATCATAATTGCAATATCTGAAATTATCATAATATGATTTTTTGTGCGTATCATTTTGTGTCTGCTTCTTGTATCTATCTGGTATGACCCAGCCTGCCCTACTCTTCTTTTAGAGTTGTCAGTATAATGGATCTTCTGTTTCTTCTGTCCTGAAGATTTACTAATGTCAAATAACGAGTTGAGATGAACTCATTGAAATTCAGTTGACATATAGCTCAAAATAAAATCAGTTTTTAAGTCACTATTTACAAAAAATAGTTATAGTACTTGTAATGTTTGTGATTTGAATCCCTGTTTATCTCTGTATGTTTCCTTGTGCGAATAAAGACAAAACTAAACTAAACTCAATCATTTTTAAAAACTAATTTATTATGTGGCTATAGACGTAAGTAGTAATAAACAAAGTCATAGCAGTTGAAAATCTACTTTTCACGTTTGAATTTCTAAATCAGATAAAATACGTAATGACGTCACAGACAATGGCCTGCGCAGTTTTGCGCGCTCCCGACGCCCACGAACACAAGCCGAGGCTTCCTCCACATCCAAACCAGAGCAAGAACCAGGAAGTGAAAGTATACACATGGAGGGTGTGTCTTTCCCTGCCAGTGTATGTTTTATTTTTAAAAACACAGTCCTCCTCGGATAAATAAATGGGGGACTCGGCGAGGACAAAGCGGCGGGAGCAGCTGAAGCGCTGGGCAGGCTCCTGCACCGACAAAGCGTCGGCCGTGCCCAGGCGGAGGTGGCGGGGCGATGCCGCGGAGGGAGCTGTGGATCCGGAGGCCAAGCTCAGCGACCCGCCGAGCGACCAGTCAGGAGAGTCTGTGGACAGAGATCATCAAACCAGCCCCTTGCTCAAGAGACGGTGAGGAAATCTCTCCCCTGTGGACGGTTTTACAAAATCAGCAGCTAACAGCCAGCTAGCAGTTTAAAATACGCGAAAGCATGAAGGCTGTGCGTGGGTTTGTGCAGGGTGTGGACAAAATAACAGCAACACTTTACAACACAACACAGGAGCTGCCCCAGCTGCTAAATACCTATTAATTGCCCTGTCACTGTCACAGATTGTCAGAATGTCACTGGTCCGCGATGAGTTGTTAGCGTTAGCTAGCTAGCTAGCTAATCGTCTTAGTGATGGTCTGTTTGTACCTATTGGTGGCATTCTATCAGTTTTACTCCCTGGCATGTGTTACCATATTTATAGGACGGTCACATCATGCAACAATGTCGTTTTCAGCCACTGCAGCAACAACCCAGACAGTGACCATCTCTTAAATGCTAATGTCCAGCTGAATTGCAGTACAGTGTATTACAGTGTGTCCTGCCCTAGTTACAGGTCCATCATCACTCACACAAGCTGCACAATTCTAACATAGTGTAATGTGGAAAAAATGAGACAGTGACTGACAAACACTATAATACTGAGTCTTCCTTAGGTTTCTGGAGGACTTAGGTGCTGTGGTTGTGGTTTGGGGGGGGTTGTGGGATTTGGGGGTCATCCCCCAAGAAAGTTTGATGTTTTTTGACTGAATTCTTCACATTAACATATTTTTAGACTATTACACCCTAAGTTTGTGGTTTGGGGGTCGTCTCGCAAGAAATTTTTACATTTTTCAAAAATTTTCACATAATTTGAGACAATTGTTATTACCATAATGACCATGTCTGTGTACAAAAATGTGGAAAAGCTACATAAGATAATAACTAAACAACAAAATCCTCTGGGGACCAACCTCAACTATTAGATCCTGGAGAAGTCATTTAGTTAGTTTTGATGCTGTCTTCATTGACTTTACATTAATTGGCCTTAAGTGGTGCCCAAAATGGCTCGGGTTGCACCTATCTAAGCCTTATAATGGTGAGGAAAACCTTGTGATGTATTCATATAACACCCACCACTATGGCTTATATGAAGTTATTTTAGACCAAGGACACCCACTCTCATCATTGATAGTGTGAGACCAAACAAATTGTCAAATGTTTCAATTATGTGGGATCACACAGACAACAAACTGCGTTTTACAGCCAACGTTGATTTCGCATTTCATATGTTAAAAAGCCACTCTTCTAAATTAGGAAACTGGATAAAGCTTTATATTAAGGCCCTTGTAGTAAGCGTTAGTTAATAGGAAAAAATAATACTGACCAATAAATCGCATTTTCATCATCATATGATATGATATGATATGAACATGCCCAAGAAACTCATTGCAAAAGACTGGCTTAAATGCAGTGAATAAGAAAATGAAACTCACACAGGTCATTTATTCACACCAGTTGGCCAGTCAGATCTGTCCATCAGCTACCTGCGCACAAATTTGTATTAATTTGGTGGTGATAGCGAGTTTAGCTTGTTTATTTTTCGCAAGTCATATGGCACATTACTGATTTTCTTCATATTGTGCAGGCTTAGGGAAAAGCCCTTACAAATCCTGATGAGACATTTATTAACGTTTTTGTGTTAATAAGAGTATGTAAGTGTTAGAAATGGCATCATAGACACATTTATTGTTAGATTATAAGACATTTAACTTGTTGACAGTTTATAGACTGAAAGCGGTTTGGATTTCGTATTTGTGTTACAAACAACATTTACTGAGTTTAACTAACTTACCTATGTCACTGTTAAACTATTACTGAGCTATTCTGAGCTTCAGCTATATAAATCTCTGAAGCTATATTTACTGTCTAGCAAGATCTGTGACAGTCAGTTTTTTATGCAGGAAGTTTTTTTATTTGAAGTACAGCTTTAGGGATTTGCAGGGTCCCATAAACTTGACAAACGTTTTTTCCCAAAAAAAACATGACGTGAACTGGGAAAAGTTGAGACTTCTTGGTGAGTTGGCATGGAATGGCGGTATTCAATGTCACCAACGGGATCAGGAAGTCATAAATGTATTGAGAGGAAAACTAGCACATTGTTTGTCTTGTATCATGTCTTGTTTACCCACTATAAGAAGTCTTATCCCACAGCTCATGTTTGTACGTCCTTTTAAATTGACAAACCAACTGGAACGGCAGCCCAGTCAAGTCATCTGTTCCTGTGTTTACCACGTGTCTTTAGGAAAAGGGTGAGGTTCGACAGGGCAGCGGAGTTCCTGGCTGCCTGCGCCAGCGGGGACACAGAGGAGGCCCGGGTGATGCTGACCGAGGCCAAAGAGTCCACAAGGTCGAACGGCGAGGATGTGGCAGAAATCATCAACTGTTCAAACGCTGATGGTATAACTGCTCTCCACCAGGTGAGCTGCTTCGTCCTGCTCAGGTTTAATTGAAATTACTAGTAGAACATTGATGATTAATTATCCTTTTCTGTCCATTTTATGCCACTAGTATAGTACAAGCCTAACAATAGTTTATTTTTAGGGCCGCACAATTAATCAAATCGCAGTCATAATCGCAATATCAGCCTTTGCTATTCTGTAATCTCAAAAGGATGCAATTTAAAGGTCCAGATTGAGGAGGTTTTAGGGTGATCTAATTGCAGAAATGAAAAAAAAACACAATCTCTGTTGTATGATGATATTTTTGATTTAGTGACACTGAGCAGTTTAAAAAGACACAGATAGATACACATTTCACACACATACACAATAGCGTTGCCCACAATAATCACAGTACCTAGTTTATTTATACACATGCAGTACAGCTAATGAAGAAGAGCCACTTTGACCATTGAATTTGAACATTTAAATAAAACCTTCTGTTTGCCTTTTGGCTTTGTAATTAGAAATTACACAGGGCAGATTTGATATAAATAGCTTAAAGCTTCAGTGCGCAGTGCTTATTTGGCATCAATGGGTAAAAAATCCTTAATTACCTTTCAGCATATTATAATTCCTGTGTTCTGACAGGAAATAAGACTTCTGCACCTCCTCTAGACTGTGTTTACAGGCTGTAGAAAATCTACCCCATGATGGAAGAGTTGAGCTAATCACAGGTGATATGTGTTTGACAGCTTTAATTACCGATCGCTGTTAAGATTATGTTAGACGCCACTGTACTGCTCTACTCTGTGGTTCACAGAATCAACACCGCACCAGAGTTTCCACTTGACTTTTTTTCTGACAGTCAGTATGGCCTTTACTATTCCACAATTCCTGCCATGTGGAACTACCGCTACCGGGCATATGTTTTAAATGGAGTCTGTAGATGTCAACTTACTCATTACTTTAACTTGTTGAAAAATGTGTGAAGTGTCACAGCAATGTCCTTGATCCAAAAGCTGAACATGACAACATGATCCTAAACCCAAAGTTCACCTTTGTGTTTGGCCTGTGACTCACACAGCCTTATGCTGTATGTGCGCTGCAGGTGTAGCTGTAAACGCACACATTCCACAGTACATTCACTCAGCAAACGGTCTGTCATATACCTAAGCTTGTGTGCATGGACTAGATTATATTATAGACCATGTGTTATACACTACGCTCTGATAAAGCATCCATAGTTGGGCAGTCCACTGATTCCTGGCTCCTGCAGCTTTAAATATGCAAAGCCTATTACTGAAACGTACAAAGAAATTACTGATTGAACATAGGTAACAATAAGTAAAGCGAGATGACGACATTGAGAGCACCAGCCAAAGGTCAAACAGTGGAAAATGATGTGGAAATAGTGAAAGAATTATAGCATTTCTCTAAGTTTCATCCAGCTGTTTTAATACAGACAAATGGAAAAGAGTATCACGACCATGTAAAATAATGGACTGACTGATGTATTTTTGTTTCAAACATGTAAAAACAAATGAAATACGCACAGTAAAATCGAAGCCTTCCATGAAAAGTTAAGAATAATGAAAATAAAAAGAACAGAATACCTATACAACAGATGATATACAACAAAAACATACAAAAAACAACCGATTTCACACATATAATTAACCCATTAATTCATTATCTTTGTATTTTATACATTAGTATATATTAACTAATTAAAAAAAATCCTAAATACATATATTAAATCATTAACTAAATATGTTTATCTTGTGTAAATATATAAAACTTTTTAACAAATAATATTTATACTATATTGATACATTTTAACCCTTTAATTACCCAATTTTGTAACTGTGTTAAGGTGATTATGTAATAATTGTGGTTCTGTGTTATTGGCAGAACAATAAGATGTATGTCTCTTGTTGTTTCCATATCTTCTAACAGGCCTGCATTGACGGCAGCATGGAGATAGTGTGTTTCCTTTTGGAGCGCGGTGCCAACGTGAACCAGGTTGACAGCGAGGGTTGGACGCCGCTGCATGTCGCCGCCTCCTGCGGTTACCCTGACATCGCAGAGTATGTATGACACATAGTATGTCTCCACTGTGCTCGTACAGCTGTGTAATCCAGCACTCTTTACCACTGTGGGGATGTCAGAATGCTGCGTGGGCGCCAGAGTATTTCTGCTTTTAACAATACTGACATTGTTGTCGTGTCTGGCAGGACAAGGAGTCAGCTAAAGCACAAGTGGGCTGGCTTGGCACAGATACGCATGTGGCATAAATGATTAAAGAACTAATACACCTTTTTTTCTTATATTTCTATTAACTTTTCTGTTTTTAAAAAAGCCTTTTGACCTTGTTTGAAGGTTGGCTGTATCAGGAGCCCAGATGCAAATCATATGGATTAGATGATCAACGTTTAGAGGGTGTTGTCGTGGTTTAGACTTTGTAAACCATCTCTCTCTGTCCGTGTTTGTTGTGTTAGGTTCCTTCTGCAGCAGGGTGCGTCACTCTCAGCTGTGAACTGTGATGGTGACGTTCCTCTGGACATCGCCCTCGATGAGACTACCGAGTCCCTCATTCAGAAATTCACTGTAAAACAGGGTGAGTTTTATTGTTCTTAATCTTGATCTAAATCTAAGTTGTGCTACATAGAAACTAGTTTCTGCTGTTTCAAATAAGACAACAGACATTTGATAGTAACAACACTTCTCAGTGTGGATAGATCACCCTGAGGATCATCTATGTAGTTGTTTTATGAAAAAAATAACTATGATGAATTGAACCATATTTTTTGCTCCATCCCTGTCTCTGCCAATGAAAGGCCCTTCTCCTCCTGGTTTTCATCCAGGTCCATGTTTTGGGGTACATAATCATACAGATGCACTGTGCTCATCATTTATTACATTGTTGTGTTTTTTTCAGATGATGATAGATATTATTATTGAAAAATATGAAAAGAAAGCTTAAATGAAAAGTTGAATCTGTGTCATATATTGGCCTTGCATTCTGGCCTTTACACTGTCCATTCCCAAACACTGGGCCTAATAATCGACTATGGACCACTTTTATTGGGTTGCCAATTGGCACACTAAAATACATATCATATACATATCAATGATGCAATAATTGTCTATTTTGAAAAGCTTCCTATACGTACAAATATCTAAAAATATGCGTGACATTCTTTTTACACATTTAGATATGTGTGTGCATGGATCGGGTTACATTTGTGTGGAGTTTTGAGATTCTTCTTATAGTCTCAAATCCACACAGATCCACCAACACATGCTGTATTTAAGTGTGTTATCTTAAACGGGAACATTACTTGTCAGTGTTTGAGGTGATGCTGGCGTTATCTTGCGAGCAGCAAGTGACATTCTGTCCCCAACTCGCAGGCTTGTCCTTCATGTGAATTAGGCAGTAAAGTGCATTTATTTCAACAGTGTTTTGATCATGAAAAAGTCAGTAAAATATACAGACGTTATAGTGATTCAAAGTGTATTTTCCAAAGGTTGTGTCCTGAGGAGACGCCAAATTTCTTTTTTGGGTCTTGAGCTGAAAAAGTTTGTGAAAGTATTTAACATGTTTATATATTTTCAATTAAACAGGCATAACAAGTTGTGATCAGACTGGGGCACCTAAAATAAAGCGGAAATAGCAGTAAAAGTGATCAGGAATGTCCAATTATGTACAAATTTGCTCGTCTCATGATGTATTGATAAGGCCTTATGTGAACTGAGAGATTTTCGCAGTGATTTTGTAATTTTTAAAAAGTGGATATCCAGAAAGAAGTTTGGTTAACGCTGATCTGCACAACTAAATAGATCATGTTGAGACTCCAGGACATTTTAGATTTAGATGCTGCTCAACCAGTACTTCTTTTGGACTTTACAGATACTTGTGTAAAAATGGCTACGTGGTTTACAGATTGCGTGTGTTTGACATTTTCTTTTGCTCTTCAGGTGTGAACTTGGAAGCAGCTAAGCGACTGGAGGAGGAGCAGATCATGACAGACGCCCGGGCCTGGCTGACCGATGGCCTACCTGCCGATATACAACACCCGAGGACCGGGGCCACCCCACTGCATGTGGCTGCAGCCAAAGGCTACCTGGAGGCCCTCAAGTAAGCACGCTGGACTGTTTGTATTGTTTACCAAACACTTAAAAGTATTGGTGATTTTTGATTTTCTTCAGTGCTGGGAGTCGTTTATTTTACAATATATAATCTCACACGGGTCTTCCTGCTCTGCTTCGGTCATCTCGTTCAGGATTCTGTGTCAGTGTGGACTGGATGTGTCAGCTAAGGACTTCGATGGATGGACGCCTCTCCACGCTGCAGCGCACTGGGGTCAGGGAGAGGCCTGTTACATTCTGGCTGAACAGTTGTGCAATATGGAGGCCCACAGTAACTCGGTGAGGACCTTAGAACAAAGACAGAAAAGAAAGTCATTAGATCCTGCAAATGTCACATGCACCTTACACTTGGTTTGGATCAGTTTCCATTTTTATCATGTTGTTTCTTCTTTTATAAAATGAACTTTGCAGGGTCAGACACCATTTGACGTCGCTGATGAAAGTGTTGAAGGGCTCCTGGAGGAGCTATCACAAAAACAAGCTCATGTGAGAAAGTACTACTTCCTTAGTTTGCTGCATGTGATTGAAAAGATCTGGTTTCGTATTAATTTAGGTCCCTAGTGATGAAATTCCAATTATGGGTGTAGTCTAGATTTGTCTCTTAAATTTAAGACTAGATCCAGGTAAAGATAAAAGTTATTCACAAAACATCTTAACCCTTTGAAGAGCTCCTGGTGGAAAAACTAGTAGGAGTAGAGAGGAGAAAATGGAGGAAAGACAATAAAACTGGGTTATTATATTTATGAAAACTAAGACTCCTACAATGAACTATGCAATAAACTAAAATGAAATAGAATGTCAGGTAAAATCAGCATTGTTTTATGTTTTCTCCCAATATTAATGGTTCACGGAGAAAAAGAATAAAATGTTTTTGCACAACATGGGACCTTTTTGAACAGTGGTTTTATAAATCATATTTAATGTCATGCATTCTTTCATTCTACAGTTTTTTAGCTAAATCAAGCCTTAACTAAAAAACTAAAACTAAAGAAAAACTGAACTAAAACTAGTCAATTCCTCAAATTAAAGCTACTTATGCACTTGTAAAAATAACTCAATCTGAACTGAAATCAAAAACCACACTCACAGACTTAGTAACAATGAAAATGTCAAAACTAAGCTATTATAACTCTGGCAAGTGGGCCTGGTTTCACACCTTTCAAAAAGAATGTGTCATTTTTTGTCTCTTCTTGCTCTGGGTTGTTTTTGAATTTTCCTAAATCACTCCTAAGCTATGACTCCTTGCTAGCAGTTTTGAGGATTCTTACAGTGTTTGTGAACATGGTGTCCCTGATGTTTGGATCACTCACATGGTCGTGTCTCTTTGCAGTGGCGTAAGGAACAGTCCATATTGGACAGGCAAAACCAACAAGGCTCCACCACTGCAAACGCACAAAACAAACGCCGGCGGTCAGTAGTAATCCAGTCCTTAACTAGACAGAATAAATCCATTTGCCAGTTCCCTCTGTGTTGACGTCTGTCTCTTTCATCCCTGTCAGGAGCTCTGTGTGCAGGATGAGCAGCAAAGACAAGATGAACGTGCAGGACCAGTCTAAAGAGAGGGGTGTCTCTGGAGGTCTGGAGCTGAGCGAGGAGAAAGAGAGCAGCCCCGGTAAAGCAGCCATGCTCACACGTTGACCACAGGCGTTACGTTGCATGCACATACCTCATGTTTGTGCTGAATCCAACAGATGTTGGTTCTCTTTTTCCAGAAAGCTCCACTGTTTCCAGTCCAGACACTGAGAGCGTGACCACTTCCACTGTCAGTCCTGCTGACAAGGTAAAAACATGCAACCATCTGATGTGTCACAACCGTTGTTATAGTCAGTATGAGGTACGATAAAACATAATATCTTTATATTATCATAATATCATAATATTTTTGAAGTCTTTCTTGGGGATTTTATGGTTTTATCGATAAAAGGCGATAGAGACATGGAAGAAGACAACAACGTGGATCTGAACCTGACATTTTATCTGCCATTTTAGAGCCTGTATGTTCCAGCCCAGCATACAAGTTAGAAACAAAAAACCCTTAAAAATATCAAGCGGAAGTACCCAAACTGATCAGAACATTGTGCCAGGGTTTTTGTCATAGCATTTTTCAGAGATTCAATCAATAAATATTTATAAAAAATAAAGATGCTAAAGACTTTTTTATTTATATCCAACAATCAAAAAATAGTGTATCCTCAAATTGTGCAAAAGAATCAATAATGACTGAATGGATGTATTTTGTGCCTTTCATTACAGTATTATGGACACAGCCAGAACTTCACATTTGTAGGTTTTTGGTTTCGTCATTCCCAAAGTGTAGTTGCATGTCATTCCCGTCTCTATTTCTGCCCTTGTTTCCTCTCCTCTCTGGCATAATCTCAGATACAGGCACAAAAAGTCCAACCAACGAGTACATAAAAAGAAAAAAAAAACGTTGAAATGTT
>JAPQRN010000001.1:20813854-20831757 GCA_037367275.1 Coranthus polyacanthus
ATCAAGCCTCGTGACAAATGGAAGTTAGTTATTTATGAGCCCTTTTTGATTAATTAAAAGTACTTGTAGTTAAAATAAGAAGAGATTAGATTATTAGGATTTTTGGACTTTAGGAAAGTCTACCAACAGAAGCTGTTTCATGTTCTTTTGTGATACTTAGAGCAGTTAAGTATCATAAATGTATGGGACGTTTTGTGCTCCAACGGCATTTACATACATTTTGTGACATGCTTTTGACTATCTACACCAGGGATTAACAGATTATCAGTCACGACCCATTATTGGAGCTAATTAATTTTTTCAATCATCAGTATTTTTTTGTCTGATAAACAAGTAAATCTTAAAAATCCATCCATCCATCCATCTTCTTCTGATTCGGGTCGCGGGGGCACCAGCCTAAGCAGACTTCCCTCTCCCCGGCCACCTCCTCCAGCTCCTCCAGCAGGACACCGAGGCGTTCCCAGGCCAGCCAAGAGATATAATCCCTCCAGTGTGTCCTGGGTCTGCCCCGGGGTCTCCTCCCAGTTGGACATGCCTGAAATACCTCATCAGGGAGGCGTCCAGGAGGCAACCTAACCAGACGCCTGAACCACTTCAACTAGCTCCTCTGGATGTGGAGGAGCAGCAGCTCTACGCTGAGCTCCCCCCAAATGGCCGAGCTCCTCACCCTAAGGGAGAGCCCAAGACACCCTGTGAAGAAAACTCATTTCTGCCACTTGTATCCATGATCTTGCTCTTTCTGTCACTACCCACAGCTCGTGACCATAGGCGAGGGTTGAAATGTATCGACAGGAAAATTGAGAGCTTCCCCAGTTGCCAAAACTGGTTCTTGGGACATGGAATATTAAAAATATGCTAATAATTTTAAAATGTGCTAATCCCTCCAGTTCAGTGTGAATACTGTTAATAAATATTGTTTAAATGTTAATGAATTGTACTTTATTTCATTTGACAGCCAGCTTTAAAGCACTACATCATATTTACTGCAAATTAATACCAGTACCGAATAACCATTATTTATCTCTTTTATTACTAATAACTGGTATCAGCATCAGCACTGACAAAAAAACCATATCAGTCGATCCCTAATCTCCACCCTTCTGATCACAGCCAGAAAGGATTGAACTGAATCACTTCATTTTTCTCTTCAAACAATGTTTTAAGAGGATGTTTAAAAATCTTCAGCTCTCACCGGACGAGGTCCATGCCCAGCAGAGCTTCTCCAGGAGCGACCAGCTCTCGGGTCCAGACCGCCTCATTCCCGACAGACACTCCTTGGTCGTTGGCTCCCATTTCGGCGCCCCACATCCAGGCAGGTTTACTGAGGATGACAGCGTAGGTCTGCTCCACCTGTGGGATCTGGATGTATGTGCACTGTGGATATAATATGTGAGTAAGAGGCAAATTTCACATGTGTTTGTTACAGTAAGAATTTATAGCGGAGACAGTCTGGAGAAGGATCGCTCTGTATCATGAAAACAGACACATTCAGACTGTGTGTGATCCTGAGAGACAAGGACAAGGTTTCTTCCATTAAAGGCAGTTTTGATGGTTTGTTCTCTGTAATTTTGTAGATTTTGTTGATTATTATTGCAATTTTCAAGGTTATGGGTACAACGAAGTGCACTTGAAGGTAAAAACGTTATATATTTATACCTGCGTGAAGTAAAACCAAACCTATCTGCATGGCTGCACACTTAGCTGATGAGAAAGTGTGTTGTTTTTTTTAGCATTTTGGTGGAACATTCTTTTATGATTCATAGCATCTGAACAGATAAATATGAGCTAAAATATGGAACGCTGGAGGTCAGTTTCCCAATCTAGTGCATAAACAGTTATAAAAAGTTATAAGTGAACAAAAAGGACAAAGGTTTTATTTCATGACTAAAACTTTCAGTTATTTCCTCTTAACCATTAACAGTATTTCTACATGTATCTGTAAATATTCTAGACAGGGTTCATTCCGTCTATGAGCCAATAGGATATTGTAATCTTTTTATTTCTCTATTTGAGTTTCTGTGTTGAGTAAGAGCCTAAGAGTATGGAGGCAGGACTCTGGTTTTACCTCCAGCATGGAGCCTGGAGGGTGAGACGCTGCAGGGTAGTAGGCCACCTCCTGGACCTCATCCCGGGGACGATCTGAGTTCTTCCCAAAAATCACATGGTCATCTCGAGAGCCGGGGGGCAAGGAAACAAAACAGTCACATGACATGGGAGCCTCTGCCATCCTGCAACAAGGAGACAGTCACAAATACCACTTTGCAGGGCACGCAATTAAACAATATATAACAGTAAGATATTTATCGCAATATAAACTTATATCACAATACGTTGGCTTTCGCAACATTGAATCAAAATAAATAAAATGAACAAAACAAGCACTAAATCACAAAATCAGAGGTGCATTTTTGACTTTTACGTAGTTTACATCACTTTCATCCTGATGTTTTTGTGACGTATTTCAAACCGTTTTTGTCTTGTGTCTTTTCCATCATTTTTTACGTCTTGTTCAGTCACATAATGAAAACAATGTAACAACATCGTTTTGTTATGTCTTCTGCGCCGTTTTGTTGTATCTTTTACATAATTTTCATTTTGATGCGTCTTTTACATCGTTCTCATTTTGTTGCATCTTTTATGTCGTTTTTGTCTTGTTGAGTCTTTCGCGAATAACTTAAAACCATAAATAATCATCTGGTTAATTCATCTTTCTTTCTAAAAATCAGCCATTAAACTAGAAAGACATAATGATTTGATGTTTATTGTGATAGTTCTTGATATGGACTGATCATGATAACATTTTTGGCCATACCACCCAGCGCTGTGGTGCCAAATCAGAAATCCAGAGAACGCTTATTACAAACTTCGTACTTTCTCCTCAGACTTCAAACTCATCTCCAGTCTGACGGTGTGTTTGACACCTCCATCATCAAAGTGTGTGCGCCTACACCCTTTGACCATAATGTGCGTGAGCAGTGAGGAGGAAGCGTCTCCTTCCATTCCCCACCCAGCTTTTTGCAGAAAGTCAGAACCAGCCGGTGCACTGCCCATCCCTTTCACACAGGGATTAGGAGGCAGTCTTGTGCAGAGCACTTTATTGACTGTAATCTTCACAAATCCGGCCGCCACGTTGCTCTATTACCGCTCTCGTCTCCCATTTACGACCGTGAATCGCTTTCAGTCCGGAAATAATGTCGCCCAAAAAGTGCGCGGATCGCAGCTGAAGCGTGCGTCGGAGCTCCGTGTGAGATCAGTGTTTGTAACACAGATAAGGCCTGACTGAGCGATATGTCCACTCTGTCACTCCCTGTCTCTTCCCAGACCAGCGACGCGCCTGTCGCTCCGTTGTCATTTCGCCTTTTTCGTGGTGTGGGCTGAGTAAGAGGGTGAAGTTGACAGCTAATAGTCCGTAAACTAAAGCTACACTGCGAACGCTGCAGCACAAAATGTTTACCTTTTTTTTTCAATGGTGAGAGCGGACGGCCCGGCTGGGGAGAAGGCAGGTTGGAGATGAGTCACGTGATCAAGAAATCCAAAGGTCTGTGCCAGAGCCCTAGAATAGATAGGCCCAGTCCCGATGTCCACCCTCACACACTCACGGACTTTGAGGCGCGTTCCCGGTAAGTCCCAGAGGGCTTAGAGCTGTCCCGGTGTAAAACTGTGTGAAACTGACTGAGTGACTGAGGGCGCGATCGCGGACATTTTGGGCCCTTTATGCCCACTTTCCATAAGTCTGCACCTTCTGCAGACTTTACCTGACTTAATTACCCACAATTCTTAATGTTATGACGTTCATTTCGGGGTTACCAGAGGAAGTGTTGAAAAAGATAAACATGAAATGCGCTGGTCGCTGAAATTTACAAAAAACAAGGATTTATTCAAAACACCTCAAATCAGAGGAATGATCTGAATACGCACCAATTCATCAACCATTTCTTTATTTTTGCTTTATGGTTGATGGATTGATTCTATAAAAAGTCCCAAACCCACAAGCATGTACTACTGGGACTATTTTTGCACCTAAATAATTAATTACTTATTTGAATCCTATTTTAATCTTTTATTTTGAGCTATAGGTATGTGAATTGAATTTTCCTGACGGGATTAATAAAGTTCACCTCATGCCTTCATCGCTCGTGCGTTTGCGTCGTCATGGTAACGTCACGTGACACACAGCAAAGCGCAGCCCCATTCCCGTTATACCATTTAGAGCCTCACAGCCTCTTACACTCAGCCACTTAGCGGTCGACGTGTGCTCGGTGTGTGAGGGTTTAGTGCTCAGGGTGTAGGCTGGAGGTGTGGATTGGGCCTAAAGGTACCACTCTGACTCGTCTCACCGCCACGCGGTCACGTGGCTCATGTTCCAAACGCCCCGCGCTGTCAAGCTCCTCCCCCTCAACGACAGCGAATGTAGCTAGTATTAAACGGTAAATATTAAACCAGTTGTGTGTGTTTTTTGTAACTGCCTTTCATGTAGTGCATGTAATGTAAGGTCACTTTGGTATGTGGAGTGGCAGAGTGACAACTTAATCCGTTATTTACCAATGTATCACTTTAATTTTTAGAGGGAAAGTATACACACATCATGTATGCACACATCATGTATGCTAGCATAATGTATGTTAGCATGTAGTGTTATTTAGTGAAGAGACACAGTTGATGTTTTACTCTCTTTTTGGATTTGTGTTACTGTTGTACATGTTTAACGTTGAGCTCATTTGAACTGTTTAATTTACAACAATGCATCATATTCTTTCCAGCGATTGCAAGGGGGGTTTAAAAAGTGCATTTAGTTTAAGGATGAGAAATTAAAACTCGACCCATAAAAGAAACACATGATCCTTTCATTTATCACAAACACTCAAAATCAACACATCTGGTGATGGTTTTCACTGGACAGGAAGCACATGAAAAACTGTGATCTGGAATGAAGCTAACGCTGTGAGACAAATGGAGTGGAGTTAAAAAGTACAATATTCACCGACACCGATATTCAGTGACATGTGGAGGAATAGAAGAATAAAGCTGCACAGAAAACATAAGTACAATTCAGTTTGTTTTTATGATTAACATGTCAGAATACTGTTAAATAGGACTATCCCATTTAACTTACCACTTCATTGCTGCTATTATTGTTTTCATATTTTAGTGTTCTTCACAGAAATAAAAATAGAGATACAACACTGGTTTAAATGGTTTATTAAATATTGCATGATACCAAAGTTATAGCAGTGTACAGTATCTTTATTTTAATATTATCAAACATGATCCAAATTGCAGTGAACAAACCAACTTGTTGCAGGTTGTGTGTGTTATCACTTGTCCATTCTTAAGGTTATTAATTAAGTTTAAGTGTTGTGTCACATTTACGCTACTCGCACAGTAACTGAGAAATTCTTAATAAATGTTCTCCTATCCTAGGACTATAGGAGAACCATGGTTACATTTAACATGTCATGAATACGTTTGATATTTTAAACAAGGAGACAGACAGAACACATAAATGGTTAGTAACCATCAGCAGAAGAAACCTGACAATCACGAGAGATTACAATCACAGAAAACTGTGTCAAGTAAGTTTTTATATATTTATATAGGTAAAACAAACAAAACTGTGGTTAACGTTTCAAGAGCTTTTATACTTTTAAATGTTGAGCACAGGGGTGGCAACACATGCCTGTGTGTTTATGTTGCACAATCACCACAATCAGCCAGAACTCGACTATATGCTGAGTTCAGGAGATCAACTCAAACTGGATCCCTTTAATGATGTAGTAGTTGTAGTAGTCATCCCTGAAGCCAAGGATCCTACGCATGAAAGGTAGAACACATTGGGCAAAAACAGAAAAAAACATACAATGGAACCATGTTTCCTCCTTCGCTCACAGTATAATGAAGACAAGCGCCTTTTTGAGTTCCTATACTGAGTCAAAACAAGCCCTACTTACTCACAAAGACTGTACACTGATGGAATAAAACAAAATGCCAATTCTTGTTTCAGTACAGGCTCTCAGTGTTTGCTTATAAGGAAACATAAACCTTTTTCCTCACAGTTTTTCTATAACTAGAGAGCTCACTAGCTAATATCAGGGTAGACAAATATAGTCACATTCATTTTAATCAGGTGTACAAACACAGCAGTAGTGCAGTTAACTAATCATAAACCTGTTGATAACCACACCACCTAGTATGCAGCGTTAAACTACGTCAATAACTCATCAGTGAAATGGGAACATTAGCCTCCACAACAGATAAGCTACCTTCAGCCACAACCCTACCGTTTAGCAAGGCCCACGAGCAAATACAAAAATAACACGATTCACTATAACGCTGATAGCTAATGCAGCTGCACAAAAGCTGACATTTTATGAACTTACTGTTGACAGTGCTTGGCAGACAGTGGAAATGAATGACGCCGTGAGGGTCTGCGTCCCCACAACCCGGAAACTGGCCGGAAATGACGCCGCCATTTCTTAACCGGTCCTCGAGGGGAGTGTCGCCACTCGGTGTTTTTTTCTCTCGCTCTGGTCTGTACTTAAAGGTCTCGTCTCGTCTGGCCACAAGCACAGCTCACCGTCTCACAGGAGTCCAGTCCACACCTGTGTAAAGCTGCTCAGCAGGCCTGGCTGATGATGCAGCTCCTCATCATGAGTCTGCCCCGGGTTCTGCCTGCGTGTCACGGCTGCAAACCACACACAATACTGCACATGATGCTTATAATTACACTGGAGTCCACGGGAATCCCTTGACTACATCCTGATTTTTGTTTATTACCATCATTTTCTTGCTATGGAGTCAACAACAAATACATCAATTGTTTATTTATTTGTTATTTGTATTCTACTTCTACTTATTTTAGTATTCTATGGTCCTCTACATGATTTGTGTCCTTAATAAAGTTTTGAATTGAATTGAATTGAATTGAATTAAATTGAATTGAAAAGTTTTTTGGCCTCTATGGGTGCCCCTCTGACTATCAGTAGTTCAATCAAGTACTGTAGGCTACTTAAGTACAAATGTAAGGCACTTGGACTTTATTGAGCTGCCTATTTCTATTTTATGCAACTTTATATGTCTACTCCACTAGGCTGCTTCTCAGTAGGGCAACAACTAACGATTATTTTCATTGTCTAGAATTTTCTCAATTAATCAATTTGTTCTGCCTATAACAGGCCTCACGTCAGAACATATTTGTTCTTGTATCTGAACTTCCTCTTTGGGTTTGTACAAGCCACGTCAGATTCAGCAAACGCTTGTAGCTTCAGGAAACTGCATCAACATGATAGATGCCACATGTGTTGGCAGTTGTGTCAAACATATGTCAACAAATTATGAAATGTAGAGGAGTTTTTAAACTCAAAATTGCTTCAAAGTAATGAAATATACAATTATTTGGTGAAAAATGTAGGGTAGAGTTAGCCCACACGATTCCATACATATGTAAATTATGTTCATTCCTGAAAGAAAATTGAAAATACAAAAAATGAACGATGACTGCGGCTGCTCCTAAACCACTCAAATAAATTTGTTAGTAGTGTTTGTTAGAGTGGTTCTTGCAATGTTTCCCTAAAGCCCAAGATATCATCCTCAGACATCTTGTTTTGGTTCACAGCCCACAGGTTCTCATTTTACTGTCACCGAGGAAAGTAAACTGGGAATCATAAAATGTATAATTTTTTTAAATTATGTTAAAAGGTTTAGTTTCCTGAATACAAGGTGAGAAGCAGCCAGCCAGTCACACATGTACGAACTCGTGAGACAAAGTAGAGGCGAAATAGTGAAACAAAGGACGCGGCTTCAGTATTTTGCATTCTTATTTTTACAGTGTATATGGTCAGCAATGATGGAAGAAGTATTCAGATCCTGTTCATATCTTGCACTTTTACTTATTCATTATTGTTGCCTTTACTGACTGCTCCTTTATGTTTGCTACCCCTTATGTTGCTGTAACACTGCAAATTCCTAGTACTAATACCACATTCCAACTTCTACTCTACTACAAGTAACAGATATGCATTCAAAACCTAAAGTAAAAAGTCTTGTCAGCAAAATGTACAAAACTATGAAAAGGCTCAGTGTTTATTATGCAGTAAAATGATCTCTGTCCGTGTTTTATTATTATATCTGATGTTTTGGATTGATTTTCCTGCTGTACATGTTTATGGTTGAGCTCATTTGAACTACTTTATAAACTGTTGGTAGTTTACTCTACAGCCATGCATCATATTCTATAAGATCATCATATGTTTGTAGTGTCACATGTAGGCTTTAAACTGACAATGCAGCTCTCCTTCACAGCACACTAAGGAATTCAACTGCTAAAATTACATTTGTAAGGCTGTTGTATGTGTATATTCTAACTCATAATGTAAACCTGCTCAGCAGCATTGCAGTGTCTGTCAGCATTCTTTGTATGTCTCTCACCAAACACGAAAACACGACTATTGTAGTGTCAGTAACTATTGTTCATTAATATGCATGTCAGTTTGGCCCCATTCTTAAAAGTGATTCATGTTGTATCAGGTTTTGGTGATGCAATCTGTGACTGAAAACTGGATAAGAGTTAACACGCAAACATGAGCAAGCAAGAAACCGGAAAACCTTGTGTTGTGTTTTCAGGTGACTTTGAGCACCTGGACGCCAACAGAGCTCAAGTTGTGCCCAGATTTGTAGGACGTGTTGAGTTATTTTTTTTTTGTTGGTCAAACCAGCTCAGTGGTGAGTGGCATTTCCTCCCTTGCAACTCACTGTGAACGCTGACGGCAACAGGAATGAGAGAGTTCTGAGAAGACAACCTGTTACCTGAACGGCACTCTGCTACTTCCACACCCTCTCAGGCCTCTTTCATCTCCCAGAGCGGTGCTGACAAGCATCGCACATCCTGTCTGCCCCAACACACAAACAGTAAAAACACCATGAGAAGTAAACACCCACCTGAGCCAAAGACAGACACACCCAGATCCAAGACCTCGCACACACACACACACACAGACACACACATATCACACACACACATAGAAACAAGCACAGACAGAGTAAAACGAAACAGACGAGTGGAAAACAAACCATGTAAATACACACATACATCATGTCACTTTGACAGCATTTGTGCTGCCTGATGGTTTGATGGTTAAATGATTCAGACACAGATTTAATCATATACCTTACATGGTGTAATGCGATGACTTACTCAACAACCAATCTGACCTACTTGTACTTAAATCTTTCCATTTTATGCCACTTCCACTTTTACTCCACTACATATGAAAAGAAAATATTGTACTTTTACTCTTTTTTTTTTTACTCATTTATTTGACACTTACAGCTACTAAATAATTTACCAAAAAACCCATGCTTCTACAATATCATGTAGTACTATACTACTAATCTACGCAGTCGTACACAAAGTATCTAAAATTGGCTCCACTACAACATTAAAGTGCTCTTATGTGTATTTGTTGGTGACAACAAAATATTCTAATATTCTCTAATAATATAACACTATGAAAGGAGCCATTCTCATACAAAAGTACATTCTGCACAAAATACTTACATACATTTACTTAAGTGAGGTTTGAATACAGCACTTTTACACGAGTATTTTCACAGAGTGGTATTGGTTCTTTTACACAGCACAGCGACGCTACAAACATATGGTGATCTTATAGAATATGACGCATGGCTGTAGATTAAAAAAACGACAGTTTATAAAGTAGTTCAAATGAGCTCAACCTTAAACATGTTCAGCATTAAAATGTAACACACGCATGAATGCAGCAGGAAAATGAATCCAAAACGTCAGATGTAATAATAAACACTCACATTGACAATTTGAACACTTTGACTTTTCATACTTTAAATACATTTTGCTGGTAATACTTTTACTTAACCCTCACAGACCTAGACCATTGTACTTAAAATAAAAAAAATGTATTGAATATAATAAAATATGTATAACATTAAAACATGTGTTGTTGTAATATGTTGAATAACTTGAATCACTAATCCTATCAATATGCTTTTAAAGGTCTGGTAATGTGGAGATTCTCCTCTGGTTTTCAGGATCACAAACGTCTTGTTTGGACATCCAGAGCCTCTGTAGTGAACGTCATTAACACCATAATGTTCTGTAGCATTGATTTATCAAGGAAGCCCATGGAGCTACTTCCTCTGATCCGAGAAATGTATGAAAAGGAAAGCTTAGATATGGACGTGGAAGTCTAAAAAAATGTAAGCAGAACTTTATAACAAAAAAAAAAACTTTATAAAGATTCACAATAAAAAGCATCTGATTTCTGTTATTATTTTTAATGCTGGTAAATTCATCAATTTTTAAACAAAGCAAATGTAAAATTGGTACTTGAACTTATGTCACTTTTAGTTGATGATGCTGATGCCGGAATATGTCTGAGAAAACACAATAAATACAGGAAAATTCTTTTAGGTCTGAGGATTAAGTTTTAAATGCAGAACTTTTACTTGTTTCACAGTGTGCTATTAGTACTTTTACTTTAATAAAAGATACAACTCTGAGTTTTGCACAAAAGACCATCAACAGGGAAAACGTGACTCTGTCTAAAGGTAGGGAGTCTAAAAAACTACTATCAATATGTCATTTAATTTAATGAATTAATGGGTTGATTATAGAGGTGTTTCTCATCTGGCTGCTGTTGGGTTTGGACATACAGTGCATTTAGTTCTTTGTGTGTGTGTGTTTAATACTGTGCACATACTTCCTGTGTTTTTGTTTTTATCTTAATAAAAAGACTGAGATATAAATATGGATACTCATTACAACCCTGCAAAAACAACTTTTGTCCTGTATCATAATATAACACTATGGAAGGAGTCATTCTAATCAATGCATGGTGCTGATAATACTTACATACTTTTCTTGAAGTAAGGTTATGAATGCAGCACTTTTATTTGTAGTGCGTTATTATTGTAGTGCATATATATATATATGTATGTGTGTGTGTGTGTGTGTGCGTGTGCGTGTGTGGTATTAGTACTTTTACTTAAGTAAAAGATTTCAATACTGAGTTTTGCACAAGGACAAGGAAAAACTACTATCAATATCTAATTTAATTTCTTAATAAAAGTTGATCAACTATTTCTCATCTGGCTGTTGTTGGTTTTTGATGGAGAAGGACGGGCTGGTTTCCCCTGCTTCTAAATATTATGTTAATCAATAAACTCAATATGTCCTGGCTCATCTAAACACTGGTAGGTCAGTAGTACTGGGATGATCTAATATGATTGTTTTAATTTATTTGTTTAACCTTTATTTTACCAGGAAAGGACTCATTGAGGTTAAAAGTCTCCTTTTCCAGAGGGAGGAAATACAGCACTGTCCATTAGTCCGACTGTCAAGTTTGTTGTTTTATCAAGTTTATAATGACCATACAACCAGATTTAAATTAATTAAAAACAAACATTTCAGAAAATAATATGAATATTATAGATGTTGTATGGGATCAACTGGACAGAGGAAAAATTAAAAGACAGCCTGCACATATTTTTCTATTTTCTTGTTGTATCTAAATAAAAGGTGGATGAAGACTTTTGCACAGTACTGTGTATAGTGAATATATCGTGTATTTAAAATGAGGAACTATTCCTAAATGGCTATAAACTGCTCTGATGTGTATGTTATAGGAATCATATTCTAAACACATTGTACTGTTGCTACTGTCTTGACTTTTACTTGTAGAGGAGTATTTCTACATTGTGGTATTTCTGCTTTTGAGTAAAAGATGTGAATAAGTTTTCCACCTCCAGTAATTTCAGTTCCTAAATGACTCAGTATCTTCTGTAAAAGTGAAGTGCATTAAGAAATGACAATACCACTCGCAGAAAATGTCTCCAACCATCTAGATAGTAAGGCCGCATGAAGTGCTGTCCCAGTCTGTCTTCTTCACGTGGGTGCAAATGGTACAGTGTGAACCACGCACGTTCAAAGATTTCATCAACTTATCAACACTGCGTCTGAGACTGAATGATATATTTGGTGTTTGTGTGGACGAAGGACACGCAAACACACACGTACGAAGCTGAAGACAAGGGAGGCGTTTGTGGGCCAGTTTGTACAGTAAAGCCCTCGCCACGTGAAGTGCACGGAGGGCCGGCCGCTCGAAGATGAGGGGTGTTAAGGGACGGAAACAGCTGGTGAGAAGCCCAGAGGATATTAATCTGAGGGGGGAGACAGGATGGTAGGAGAGGCCGTCTAATAAAGCATGGTATTACTGCTGCAAAGGTGTGTGCGTGTCTGACTGTCTGTCTTCCTGGAGGATTACTGGTGAGCTAGGAAACAAACTGCATGTTTGCTGGCTGTCTGTGTCCACCTTGCTATGACAAACTTAATGCTCTAAACTCAACAAAAACTCACCTCATGACAACTTTGAGGGAGATTTTGTAGCTGCAGTTGGGGAAATGTGTGTTGATTTCCAGCCAGGCATTTCAAGTTTTACAACCTTCACACACACAAAAAAAAGGGGTTTTTGAAAATTAGATAAAATAAAGCAATCCAAATTTTCTCTGAGCAATTAAAGTTCCGGTTAAAAGGCAGAGGCAGAGGATGGGAGGGGAAGCTGGGCGGCATCAGTCGCACAGACAGTAATGACGGCGCCACTGCTGTTTAACAATCAAAGATGGGAGGCGGGGGCTCGCAAGGAAGTCTCTCCTCGAAAAATACAGGTGTTTGGTACAATCAAAGCGCAGCTTGCAGAAATGACTGGGTTTGAAGTTGAAAGAGGAGGCAGAGGAGGAGGGGGGGCGTTGTGGTGAGTGAGTGAGTGCCTGTATGAGAAAGAAAAAAAAAAGTGACTCAGAAGACAACTGTGGGCCGGTCTCTCCTCTGGGATTTTGAATAATTAACAAGGATAAGGAAGTTGACTACTAGGTGCTTACTGTTTACTTTGTTTGGATTTTTTTTCGGCCTCTGGAGGGGAAGTGAGGCTTAAAGGTGGCCTAGCTCGCTGGAGGCTGGCGTGTTGGCAGGAGGATTTGTCTGGGACACCGGTGCGGTTCCCGTGGGACTAGAGAGCCAGTCAAATACAGCACAGAGACAAGTGAATCAGAATCAGAACCGACTTTAGAGAACGGCGGGAGCTTTGTATACTAAACACATGTCCTTTAAGGAAAGTCCCACAGAGATACATTCACACCCAGAGTGCAGCAGGAGAACTCACACTGTCTTACATAAACTATTTTGACCTTTAGAATAACTAAAGCTAAGGCTCCGAGAACTTGTTCCTGCTGATTACTGTAATTAAAATGACAATAGAGACAAACAAGCAGTAC
Organism: Coranthus polyacanthus; assembly: GCA_037367275.1. Taxonomy (NCBI): domain Eukaryota; kingdom Metazoa; phylum Chordata; class Actinopteri; order Kurtiformes; family Apogonidae; genus Coranthus; species Coranthus polyacanthus. Next base: position 20,827,157 of record JAPQRN010000001.1, read on the forward strand.
AGTGTTTTTAGGGTGTGTACGAAATGAGGCAATAGTTCCTTTAAGTCACATCAATTAATAGTCATTTTAGCAGTAGAACGTTTTTGGAAAAACACATACAGCTTTGGTAATATTTAATAGACCGCCTATGATTTCCAGTAGAAGTTCAGTCTAACAGTCCTTCAACGTGAAAGTTTGATATTCATTTCTTAGAGTATTAAGTGTTTCTTCATTGTTTATCAGCATTAGATCTTCTTCACTTTTATGTTACTTGTTATTGAGAAAATTGGGTTTTTGTTGTCATAAATTTAAATGCAGCTTATTTCTTTAATGACATTTGTAAAGCAGACATTTCATGTGTCTTTTGTCTGATTTTTGCCTCACATTTGCACACAAGAAACCCCTGATGTCTCTACAAGTCACATTTATGACAAATGTTGACTTTTCACTACTTTGTCACAAGAATTAGTTACAAAGCTCTATATGAGAAAATCCACTTTACCGTCCTGTCAATTTGACATTGAATGTATTCATTTAATATGAATGTTCCGATACAGAGCATGAAAGCTGACGTTCCACACAGAGTTTAGAGATATTGCTAATTTTCAGCTCTTGTCTTTAGTTAGTCTACATACACACATAATCCAAATATGCAGTTTTCATTCTCATAAAACCCCAGCACACTTCAAACACAGACGCACAATCAAGCAACAAATTACATAGTACTGTTATAGCTAAAATTGCTACAGCTCTGGTTTGCTTTTAGCCCTTAACCTCTGTCGTAAAAGAATAGCCATCAGTCCTTCATTTGATTTCAGGTGGTAAAGCGTTCCACAGTTGACATGTGATCGTCCAGATTTAGATCTGTATGATGATGTGGTAGTTTATAGTTTCATTTGAGTTACACTTCTCTTTGGGTACGTATGGAAAGAGCCTCTGGGGCTAAACTGTTTTTTATTTCAGGGTTTCCCCTAGCTTTCCGGGGGGTGTAGGTGCTGTGGTGGTGGGGTTGTCTGGTTTGAGGATCCACCTCCAAAAGAAAATTGGACCAAAAAACTCATGTCAATATTTATAAAATTCAGGCTGTAGATTTTCATATTACAGTCAGACAGAAAAAAGGGAAACAAATATGCTCACTGAGGTAAGAGCAATGTCCAGAAGAACTCACTTCACATTTTTGACTAAAGAGTGAGTGAATGCACTGTAGGCCATGAAAAATATGAATTACAACTGATTCATACCTTATAATAATATAATTCAATATTGTTTATAGAGCCCGAGGCTTATAACAGCAATGTCTCTACACATAATATCCACGAGAAACAAATCTAAAATGTCAGTAAAATAAGTAATATTCCTAGCATGACTGTACATGACAGCAAAGTATGATAGAGAACTCTCAACTTAGGTTTTTTTCTTTTCAGATTTTTTCCCCCTTTTTTTTGCTCTAACCCTAACTCTATGCTGGGGTTAGGGTTATAACAGAAGAAGTATTAGACGTCATTTGAAAGGGAACATATTCTAGTTTCTGTTTTCAACAAGTGGCTGAAACACGTGAACTACGTCAGTTTAAACATAGGTCCTGGTGACCTGGCGGATGTTAAGAAACTAAGAAATTAAATGACTGTATATTCTGATTTTTAGGTTTTCTGAAATAATTTCTTCAAACAAATAAACAGTTACAAAGTTTACCCATTTAGCTGTCAATAAGTGACTCTTTCCCCATGGCATTTTGTCCCGTTTCCATCTCTTAAGTCTTATTTGCACAATGCATGCAAATTCACACAAAAAGCTCAACATATTTTAGAGTAATATTAAGTTTCCCACAGTGACATAACAACATGGCGCAGAAGGAAAAACCTAAACTAGATCATGTTTATGGTGGAACCGTAGCTCCAGGAGCAGTCTATCTTCAATAACAAAGGGATAAATAAGTCTGTGGTAATACATTGCTTCTAGCACTTGTGAAGGTATGTTTAAATTTGCTGGCAGTATTTAAAATAAATCACATCACATGTGAATCATTTTCAGAGACAGAGGGTGTCATATATATTTACAGACTGTAAAACCCCTCAAGGCAAATGTATTTTTTGTCTTATTGGACTGTAAATAAAATTGACTTGACTTTTAGCACAAAACAGAGCCGTGGCTAAGAGCCGATACAGTCTTTTCAGATGTAATTAGACAACAGTGGCACTGACACACAGAGGTAAAAGATCCTGCACAAATGTACAGTAAGACAACTGTGCTTCACCAACATAAAATTCACAGGGATTTGACAAGTGTAAATGTCAGTACTTTAGGAAACGCCTCCTAGTAAGTTATCTTTTACACTGAGGAGTGTTTAAAGGAACCACAAACATTTTGATGTACACACAGAACAAAGTCACATCTACAATAAAACACTATGTTACCAGTGGCAGGAATAAAAACTGTCAAACAAGCTATCTAAACACACTTAAATCATTAGGAGAATTTGTAAGCCCCTACTTGAAATCGCGCTGTAATTAAATGTTATTAAGCAGTCTCTGTTTGATTGCACTGCATTGTATTCATGAGGAAATATGCGTGACTATTTAAAGATGTCGGTAAACATCATTTAGACGCAGTGTGTGGTCCTCTCTGTGTGTACAAGAGCATTATGCTGACAGTCAACCAGCCAACAACTCAACGGGATCAGTGTAGACGACTAGGAATCTATTTTAGAATAGTTGTTTCTTATGCGATATTCAGTGATAACAATCAATAGTAAATAGAAGTAAAAGAAAGAAAAGAAAAATAAGTAAAAAGACAATAATAAAATGTGATTTGAACCTTTTAATATCCTCTCTTTTGATGGAACTCGAACCCTAAGACGCTCCATTTGAGCCATGTTTTAACTGATGCACTTCAGGTTGTGTTTCAGACACGTGTTAAACACGGAAACTAGAAGATGTTCCCTTTCAAATGAAGTCTAATACATGGGTTAGGGTTAAGGTTACAGAAGAACCCTAACCCTGAAATTGGTCACTGGTGACCTAGTGAACGTTAAGAGGTTTAAAAACTCTAAATCAACATCCTTCAAAAAGACAACTGTACCAATATCTCCAACGCTGGGATTAGTAGTGTGTCGTACTAACCCTTATGTGCAACAAACCGATGATAATTTCATCTTCAGAGTCATTGAGCCGGCAAATACATTAATACGTGACATTTCTCAGAAAAGATTGAAAAATACAGGCTCTTGAGGTCACAAACGTTTCACTCACACTACACCATCTAGTGTGTTTGTTAATATTACAACATAACAGCTTCAAATGTCTGGCGTAAAGGTGCGTATAAATCCGCCACTGCTGAATCAGGCCTCTGTATTAACTGATGGGTTTGTGGTGCCATTCTATGACCGTCATGTAATCCGTTCACACTCAGCATTTCTTAAAGTGCTGCTTCAGAGAAAGAGGAGAGCAGAGAGGGGAGGAAGTCACTTCCCGCCGGCTTGTCTGTGGTCTGTGTTTGTCAGTTGATTTGAAGCTGCACCACCAACATGCTGCGACAGGAAAGGAATTAACTCAGAGAGGAGACTAAATAAAAAAAAATCCTCAAAGGAAGATGATATTTAAAAAAAAAAAAAAAACAACAAAAAACTATCAAACGTGTGATGCATCCATTTAACTCTGACATGTTACGAGACTCACAAGCTGAGGGAACATTTGACGTGTCCTGTAAGCGTTTTGTAGCAGATCAGTTGTCATTTAAGCACAGTATAATCTGAAGCTTTTGTTTCCTCTGATCTGTTTCTTTGAACTGTTCAGACCGTTTGATGATAGAAATGGTGAATATAGAACTGGCCGCTTTGTGCAGTGTAAGATGTTGAGATTTTCAGTGCAAATGAAACGCAAAAATGAGTGTTTCCACTAAAATTGTAACTCATATTGCATCCATCTGTCAAAATAACAGCAATATAATATTTATTTTTTGCATGTCATTCAGCCTTGGTTGTAGAGTATTCATTAAGCATAACGCTGATTATTCTAGACTAATGTTCTTTTTTTACATGAGGTCTGTGATATTCTTGCACAAGTCTGAACTGCTGCCATTTGTGGTAAACAAATGTGGGTACTTTGTATAAAAGTTCTCTGGCTCAAAAAGTGAATTGGTTCAACTGAAGGCAAGGCAAATTTATTTATATTTACATACATAGGGAATAAAAGCAAAATGCTAAAACAATGAAAATAAAAACCTAAAACTATGAAAGATCAAAAGGTTAAAAATTATAAAATGATAAATGATTTTTAAAAAATGATGATTAAAAGAATTATTCTTTTAATCATCATTTTTTTTAAATCATGATTAAAAGAAAAAAGGAATGTTTTTAAGTTGGATTTAATTTGGTTTCCACATTCAATGCAAATAGCACTTCCACTGGAAGTTTGTTCCATTTGTTTGCAGTGTAACAGCTAAATGCTGCTTCTCCGTGTTTAGTGTGGACTCTGGTCTCAACTAGTTGACCTGAGTCAGTGGATCTACGAGCCCTGTTGGGTTTAGAATCTCTAAACACATCACAGATGTACATTCTCTGATTTGTAAACTAGCAGCAAAAATCTATTCTGTAACTCACTGGAAGCCAGTATAAAGATTTTAAA
>JAPQRN010000001.1:20850676-20864404 GCA_037367275.1 Coranthus polyacanthus
CAACGACTGCCACCCCTAGAACCCAGACAGCACCTAAACCCACTGAAAACCATTTGAGTATAGATTTCTAAATCTATGAGGTATACTTGAATGGAACATTATGTCTGTCCAAATCAATGAAGAGTTCAGAGTTTACCGGCTGCAGTGAATGCATCCCTGTTCTTTTTTTCAGTCCACTTTGCATTGCAGAATTTGCACACAGCTGTGTTTTGTGTTGGTCCAGTTCTTACAGACAACTCTTTGTGGATTAGGTTGACACATTTTATTACAGAACTCTCCTCCAGACAGACACAGATTCTTCTCCAATGATGTTAACAAATAAATCAGATAATGCACAGACGGTTTAGTGATATCCCTGCAATTGTGGTCTTGAAATAAAAACCCGGAGTCCTCTTTGTCCGAGACCAAGACAAGCACCTGTTTCTGAGACAGAGACTTAGACCTTTTAAAAAGTGGTCTTGAAACTAATCTCGAGACACTAGTTTTATGTAATGAGAAAATGCTGTTTACATGGTAGTATATTACTATAAGATTCTACTCCCTTCTGCTGTGATTTCCTAGTTTGTTTTCTGTCTGCTTTAGGAAGCTTTCTGCAGATGAGCTGGAGCGTAAGAGGCGGGAGATGATGGACGAGGCCAAACAGAGGGAGGAAGACCGGGAAAATAATATTAAAAGATACAAAAGGCAAGACGAGAGGGAAAAACAGCGGGAACAAAATGCCAAGCACGATCGCCACGCTGGCTTTATTCAGTAAGTGTTCATCAGAGGACATGCACTTTGATTTGAAATGCACAAACAATGTCTTGTGTCTTAACCCTCCCTGTGTATCACATGCTTTGTTTTCTGCTTCACTTACTTACACCTTTTTCCTGTTGCAGCGACATGAAGCTGGAGAGTGCTGCCAGCTCTTCTCTAGAGGACAGAGTGAAGAGGAACATCCACTCCATCCAGAGGACAGCTGCCTCCCTGGACAACTTCATGAAGAGATAAAGACAAAAACACAAACTGTACAGACTTATTCACTTTGCAAGAACTATGCCATCCACCCCTTAATGTGTCCTGTTGATCTATTAAGACAAAAGGATGGATGATGTTTTGGGAGTCCATCATGAGTTGAAACAGTGAACTCAGAAACAGCGGCTCAGTCTCTACCCATGGCTTTTATTTTTGAAAAGCAGATTTAATACTGGGAACATAATTTATACTTCAAACAGATTCAAAGGGTCTCTTATGAGCTGTCTGGTGTAGTTTTAGAAAGTCAATAACCCTTTAAAGTTAATGTGGTCTGAACTTTGTACATACCATTGTTTTTGTTTTTTATTGTGTGATAGGACCTACTTTTACCTGCATTGTTTTTGGTAATACGTGTTTATGACTGGATGTACTCCTACTCCAAAATAAAAATATATTTCCAGTATAATTTGATGGCTTTTTATCATCAAACATTTTCAAATATTTGGTTCAGAACAGTATAGCTATATTTCACGTCAGTGCTCATTCTTGTTTGTTTGTTATAAAATAATAGCCATGAACTTACAAATATACATATATTATTACATATATTTGAAATGAATAAATAAGCAAAAAATGACAAGTTTAAAATTAGTAAATTAAAAACACCTAAGACATAAAAACATAAGATAGTCAAAGTCTACCAACTGTACAACCACGTCAAAAAAATTTGGAACCAAACTGTGAGATGAAGTACATCGGCGTTGCATAATATTTCAATACTTTAACACATGGTAAATTTTGAAGCTACATGATAGGAAGACGAAATGAATGTAAACACTACAGAGGATGGGGAAAGCGATCATCACATTAATCCAGTGAACACAGAGTAAAGAAGCAAAAAGACCAAAGTCAGGTGCTTTTTTGACAAAAGCTTTCAGTTCAACATGACGGAGATGCAGCCATGACAGACATAGCATGGCAGATAGTTTTGAATATAGATACAGAAGTAGTAATCACTCTATATCTATGGTTTTGAAGCCGCTACCGGTTTTAATTTCGCTTTAACACGCGTCGAACAAACTACACAGTCATATTTTCGTCATTGTCCATTTCCTCCAATCACATTAGAACTTGGCGCGGCGTCCATTCATCTGACCAACTGCGTTTCAGCAAGCGGTGACGTAGAGGATGAAGTTAGTGTGGTTTCTAAATCGTGTAGTCACTGTGGGATGCTAGTCATTCATAACAGGTAGAAAGACGCGGAGTTAAGAAGTTTTAGTAGTTTTGAATACACCGCAACGCCTTCATAATGGTAAGAACAACACAATGTACGGCTTATGGGCGATAGCCATTTAAAAAAAAAACATTTAAAGTTATTAATGAAGCTAGCAGGAGAGCTTGTCCAAGCTAACATCGTTAGCTCTCACAGTCTCTGAGTTAGCTGGATAACTAGCACGCTTCTTAAAATTAGCTAACTCATTAGTATCGGGGCAATTTATAAATGATCGTAATTTGCGCAGATACATTTATTTTCTGAGAAACATCTCATCTAACGATTTAGAAAAAGTAAACAAGAAAGCTAGGTTCACATTATACTTTAGCTTACTTAGCCACACAAGAGCTAGCTAACGGGATGTTTTGCACAGAATTGCTGTCTTTTGTCAAAACTCCCGTGAATGATATGTGTCTGTAGTTGAAGATATCAAAACATAAACTGTTGTTGGAAGCAATAATATAACTGTTAGCGTAAACAGAAACTAAGATATAACATAGTTAGTAACTGGATTTTGTAAAGCTACTGTTAGCAGCATTTCTGGTCTCAAAACAATCCTTTATCTTACTTCAAAATGTTTTGTTTTGTTATACAAGTTTCAAATTAGGATGCTGAATTTGCTGAATGTATTAGAAATAAACATACTTGTTGTCGGAAGTTATCAAAAAGCAAACTGTTGTTGAAAATGATAACTATTAGCGTGTTTAACAGAAACGCAATCAAAAGTTACATTAGAGTTTATTATAGTATTATAGAAACTGGATTTCACTGTTTGCAGCAAGTTTGGAGTCGCCTACAAGCACACACTTTTATAAAAGCTGAAGTTGTGTTTTCTTTCAGTATCCTTAATCTTTTTCATGTTTTATTTTCAAATTCTTAATTAAGTTACAAAGCCTATAAATGTGGATACTGAATTACCACGAGGCGTTAGACGTAAACAAACTGTTTTCATAAACAAATATTCAACCTCATAATTGTGTAAGCAGAGAGATACTTTTTCTTTTTAGCCCAACCGAGGGTGGATTGGATTGAAGTGGATTCACAATGTGAATTTTTTATTTTCCTTACTAAACGAGTTTGATTTGGTCTGTAAGATGTCAGAATAGTAAAAGATGTTAAACACAACCTCTTCCAGTAAATGTCCCAGTGGAAATGTACTTGTTGATAGTATTATGTTCGCTATCAGCAATGAATTTACATAGGAGAAGCTGGAACCAGTCAAGTAATAATATAGTGGCAAAATAATAATAATCGATGACTCTGTTAATGGTTTGAGCGTGGCTGATGTACCTCTCTGTCTTTCAGTCTATTATGTCGTATAATGGAGGGGCTGTCATGGCCATGCGGGGGAAGAACTGTGTTGCAATAGCAGCAGATCGAAGGTTTGGCGTCCAGGCTCAGATGGTCACCACAGATTTCCAGAAGGTCTTCCCCATGGGAGATAGACTGTACATCGGTCTGGCTGGACTGGCTACTGATGTTCAGACAGTGTGAGTGTGTATTTTTTTGACAATATGTTGCTGTAAAGGTCTGGGAAGTAACTATAATGACCTTGATGAAATTCAGATCACATTTTTTGGTATTTATTGACATTTTTATGAACCTTTGTATCCCACAGTGTTGTAGTAGTTAGGAGGTTTTGTTAGAGGGAATGTAGGGTCACAGTTTGGCCATATACCACAAAGTGGAGGTGATTCTGTTACTCAGAGTTTGAAAATAAGTAAAGATGAACAGGTAGCTGCTCACTGATAACACTGATAGAAACTGACTTTGCTTTGTCCACAGAGCCCAGAGGCTTAAATTCAGACTGAACCTGTATGAGCTGAAGGAGGGTCGCCAGATTAAGCCTAAGACCTTCATGAGCATGGTGTCCAACCTGTTGTATGAAAGGAGGTGAGTGCACTGAAATGATACTGCTATGTGTCATAAAATGTCATTTAACACACATTTTAGTCAACAGTTGGGGTGTTTGCTTCAGACTTGCTTGATGTTTTATGGGAATACATCTAGTCACATGCCTAGTGTGACTTTAAACAGGAGCTAAATTAAAACTTAGTCTCTGTTGGATCCTCCCAACAGGTTCGGGCCATACTACATCGAGCCTGTGATCGCCGGACTAGACCCCAAAACCCTCGAGCCATTCATCTGCTCCCTGGATTTGATTGGCTGCCCCATGGTGACGGAGGACTTTGTTGTGAGCGGCACCTGCTCAGAGCAGATGTATGGCATGTGTGAATCGTTGTGGGAGCCAGACATGGTAAGCAGAGTGTGGATTCTGACCTTTTACACCTGTAGGATGGTTGTTTATCATTTAGAATAAAAATAACTGCATTTACATTCATGAATTAAACCAGCGGTTCCCAAACCTTTCAGACAGGTCAGACAGTCTCTTCTACATCCCAACCAGCAGCAGGGATCTGTTGTACCTGGAATCATTTCAAATTGAATAATTAAAAAAATATTTGTTAATCACTAGTGATAGAATGTGAGCAACTAGTGATCATGATCGCATTTAATTAAACTTTCACAACATAATCTCTAGTTTTTAGAGCATGGACAAGTTCTCTACATGATGTACTGACAGCATTTATGCCAACTTTGTCGACTCAGAAACAAGTGTTAAAACAAGTGAAAAACTGCAAATTTTACAGAGAAGACGAGGGTGAGGAGGGCAAAGATAATGCTGGACTAAAAGATTGGCGATATCACTTTTTCCTGACACTCAGATCATTTTATTAGTCGTTAACAGACACACTGACTTTAGTTAAATCTCCGTCTTCTCTTTCTTGCTCTTCTCAGTCAGATGTCACCACGTCTCCACTTGTTGTATTTGTCTTTTCAAATTAAAACCCCTCAGCAGTCATGTTACGTAACCCTATGATCCAATGTGCAATAAAATCTCTCGCGTTTGCATGCCATGGGGCTGCAAGTAATGACTACTTTCATTATCGATAAGTCTAAAATATCAATGTATTTTTAATGCATCTAAACTAAAAAAGCAAACTTTCTTAGGTTTTTAAAATGTGTTCTTTTTTCCTCATTACGTTACTTTTGTTTCTTGCACTCCTCCTAGTCATCCAACGCTTTGGGAAACACTAACTTAAACACCCTTTGTTTTTGATGTTAGAAATGTCTTTCTGATCCAGTATTCTACATATGTGCAAATTCGGCCTCAGTTGTACAGTTTGTTGCTGCCATGATTTTTCCAACCTCAGTTTAAAACACAACTGTTAACCAGAGACTTGTGTTTGACTGTACAGGAACCAGAGGACTTGTTCGAGACCATCTCCCAGGCCATGCTGAATGCAGTCGATAGGGACGCAGTGTCTGGCATGGGAGTCGTCGTACATGTCATGTATGTACAGCCATACAAAGTTCAGCATGTACACGTTCCAGTTAGACTGAATGACAAGTGACTCAGTGTTTTCTCTTCTTTTGCAGTGAGAAGGATAAGATTACCACCAGAACTCTGAAGGCCAGGATGGACTAGAGCGCTCGCTTTCTACACACTTCAACCAACGCAGATGTTTTGTATAAAAATAATAAACAATACTTGTACTGTCTTTTTTTCTTATTGATATTGTTCAATAAATGAACACAGGTTTAAGCGGTGAACTTGACTCATGTTTTTCACTTTTCAGGTTTCTTCTAGCACTGAGAACAAAATACAGAGTTCAGCCGTTGAGCCCTGGGTTTGGGGTTAGTGGGCCAATGGTTTTAAACCTCCCCTCTTCTCCTTGGCCTCTTAAATCCACGTGTCAATGTAAGTCCTTTAGCTCCGGTTTGGTCGCGCTCCAAAACAGTTTAACGTTTTAGTACAAGGAGTAGAGCTCAGTCCTGCCTTTTTTGTCACCTTTAACTGAAACTTTCTGAAAGCAACTACATACCTTGGTAATACAGTCCATTAAACAAGACTCAAGTGAGCATGTTAAAGATTACTAGTAAGTTTAAAAACACCCCTCAGACCCCTAATAAGCGCCTGCCTCCATGGTAAGAGGACAAACTCAATCCAGATGTAGTTGAAAAGTGCCAAAAAACACTAGGACAATGAACATCAACCTACATGATCACCAGCAAATACTTCATATAACACAAGTACATGTAAATAAAGTGTCTTTAAAGTCATCAGTCTGAACAGAAACACCAAGTTCAGACTGAAGTGAAAAAAGTGCAGTCCGACAACAAAAACAAGATAAAACTCCCTTTAATATGCAATGAATCATTTTCAAGTAACCTTTTTTTTTCTAATGTCTGTTGGTAACAAAACAATACTGTATACAAACACAAAATTGCTACATTAATGTAAACAAGATATAAAAATGATCCTTATGGTAATAAAACAAGTATTTGCTGCAGAATTCCCCTTTTTATGTGAAGTTTTTTTTTTTTCCTTAGACCGACCTCCACCAAGCTCACGGTTAAAATTTCAAAAATATTCAAAAACAATATGGCAACGTAACATTCAAACACCAATTTTTTTTTGCTTGTTTGTTTTTTTTTGCTTTTTTTTTTGTTTGTTTGTTTTAATCATAACACTCAGATGCTAAGTTCAGTGGTTTGATGTTTCAACTTACTGGTGGAGTCTCATGTACACATCATTGCCATGCATTTTTGATATTGCATTCATTTACTTAATACATATATTCATGTGTTTATCCCCTGTTGTTCCAATTACTCAGCAGTTTGTTTGTTTTTTGTTGTTACTGAGAGAGAGAGAGAGAGAGAGAGAGAGACAGAGAGAGGAGAGAGAGAGAGAGAGAGAGGAGTCTGATGGTGACTGTCGAAGGAGTTTGTCATGCAATCGGACCGTTCTGCATCTGTGCGACGTGTTTGTTTGTATCTAATAGAAATCATGAGAAGAACAACAACAACATGAACAGAAACCGAAGAAAACTGTACTAACGGACTGTTAACTGCTGAAGCTGACACACTCGTTCAAGGCATTAGTGACACAGTTCCTGTGCTGGCGTGAGGAGGAACGAGGAGGACCGGGAGATTCTCGGGATGCTGTTCCGAATTCGGCGACGTGGGGGGGGGATCACGAGTTTTTCCTTGTGAGGCATGAAGGGCTGAGCTGTGGAGGAGGGAGTCGGGGAGGAGGAGGTGGCTTTGTGAGCGTGTTCATGTGTGGGACAGTGTAACAGCCTCTGTGCATCCGTCCTGTGGGAGGATGGATCGGAGTTTGTTTTTTTTTTTTTAAGGGAGGGGTTAGGGAGGGAGATGGACCTACTACTGAGAAGAAGAAGAAGAAGAAATAAGTGCATGGCATTTGACAGATCAATGACAGGAAGTGACTGGCTGGACTGGGAGAGATGAGTCTATGATAAGATGTTGGACATGAACTCGTAGAATCGTTTGGAGTACTGCTCCGGGTTCACTGTCGAGATCTCGGCCCCCGCCTGAATAAGGAAAAAGTCACGTAAGAGACAGAAAGCTTGAAGCATTTCATGTAGAAACAGAACACAACTGACAACAAGTGAAACATTTTTCTTTTGTACATGTCTTTTGCCAATGTTTTCACTGACCAACGTAATAGTATTTAGGCCTGCCACGCTTATTACATAACGGCCACATCGCACTTATTTGAGATAACCATGATTATTTGACAGAATCGTGATAATCATCTCCATTCACCTGTATAAAATCAGTGAAACTAACAGAAATAACATTACCAATAAATGTCTCTTCTTCTTCATAAAGTGTTTGTGTATAATTAAACTATTATTAAACTTATACTACAGCGGTGGCATAAAGTTAACAAAATAGAACAGAACCGGAATTATTATTATGACAATTACTCGTCAGCTCAGATTTCAATCTCTTGACCGCCCTAGTTGTATTTTGTAAATATAAACATTTTTTTCAAGTGCAACAGGTTTAAACAATTTGTAATAACATTGCAATATGAAATAATTTACTACAAAATGTGGGAAATGTTTGACATGCTGCATTCCAGCTGTATGAAATGTAGGTGTTATTACATAATCAAGTGGAAATTTCTTACATTTTCTCGAGTTCTTACATAATGCAGTGTTTTTACATAATGTGTTGATACCAGGCTGATACTTGTGTGTTCAAAAAAAAAGAAAGAAAAAAAAGTAAATATATGTGTGCATTCTTCACACTCACCCCATGTTTCACAGTTTTGGCAGCATGTGCAGCTTTTTTCTTAGCGTCATAGTGCGTGAGGATGTCGATGATAGCCATGAAGTACACCTCCTTCTTCACAGCACCTGAAACAATGACAACAACACATCAGGAGAGTTCACTCACAAAGGAAACATGTTCCAATCATCTGATGAGCCGTGTGTGAATAATGTGAGGCTACAGCTGACTCGGCTCCAGGTCACAAACTGACTCTCACTGTCGTGGCTCTTGATTGCGTAAACGTCCACAGAGGGGTCAAACTCCCCGGGGCCGAAGAACCCGCCGCAGTTCAGAGGGTTCCCGGGGCTGTCGGGAGGCGTCCCGAAGGAGCCGGTGAGCGCGCCCCCTCCCATCCCGTCGTTCTCGTACTCCTCCTCATCTCCGCCGCCCTCCACGTCCATCTCCTCCTGCTCCGCCCGCTCCACGTCATGGATTCCCACCAGCAGACTGTAGTCCATGATTTTCAGGGTGGCCAGGAACTGAACACACACATAAAAAACACCCATCATCTACACAGGTGGATCTCAAACACAGGTGTGGTCAACACTGTTTAGAGCATCTCTTTTAGTATTCCACCAAACATTGTGACATATTAAAAGACACGTTGATCAGGTCAGTTTGATTTCCATGGGGCTGCTATGAACGTAACTTTAGTTGTGGCCACTCGGGGGCAGTGCAACAAGCTGTAAACTGTCTACAGTTAGATGTTGGCTGGTCTAGATATTTACTGTATCAGAGCCTCTTCTATAAAAACAACTGCTGCTGAGGAGAGGAAAAGCAAAACTCAGAACATGAAGACACTACGATAAATGATCTGTGTCCAAAACTGCAACCCACAGTTTGCACATGAAACATTCACTTTTCTCATCATTAATATGACATGTGTAAGATGTGAGCAGCTTAGACTGTGATGCCTTATATTGTCAGAGTTGTTTAAATTAACTGCACAATTTAAATGAACTACATTCAGTCCTCAGACGATCCGACAGCCTGCTCTCTGGAGTAAAATATAATAATGAACTATTAATTGATCATTCTGTATGTAAATAATGTGCTTAAATCCTTCAAATGAATTCAATCTTCGCTGTTGTTTGAGTGGGTGCGGAGGTGCTTTGAGTGTTTGTTTTTTGTACAAAGAGGAGCAAAGCTGTGAACAGGTTGTATTGTCATTAGGCTGCGTTCACATGACAAGTGGTGGTTGTTGTTTTCTTCAGCTCTCTGTCTGAGATGGTGCTTTGTGAGGAGTCACCACACACCAAATGCAGCCGCTCATCCCAGGGCCTCATCCTGTTTTTATCCAGTCGCCAACTGGCACAGTACAATACATAACCTCAATAAATATTAAGATGTTCACTACAGCTTTTTCATTTCAACTTCAACAGATCTGATCACTTTCTATTTTGCTGTGGGAGGGACAAATTATTTGACTCCTATCTGTGCATGTGCATTCACATAGTTTACGACATTACATTGTTTTATGGAAAACTGGGAGGACAGATGGGGCTTTGGGGGTTTCCTCCCTCAAGATAATGTTATGTACCGTTTTTCATTCAGACAGATCCACAGATACATGCTGTGTTCAATAGTGTTGCTAGTTAGCACACTACTTGTGCATTACTTGTCAGTGTTTGAAGTGATGCTGGCGTTATCCAGCAGCAACTGACTTTCTGTTGTAAACTCACAGGCTTGTCCTTCATGTGAATTAGGCAGTAAATTAATTTCAATGTTGTTTCGACGGAAGAGTCAGTAAAAAATGTAGATGTTATGGCAATTCAACATGTATTTGGGTCTTGAGGAAATGCCAGATTTGTCTTTTCGAGCTGAAGAAGTTTGGGACCCTCTGTTCCACAGTGTATAGGTTATAGCTGGGCACCTGTCGCTGCAGTGGTTTGTTACTTAGGACTTAGGCGCACCACCTGAACTGAAGAAACAGAAAATTCTGTCAAGATTTCTTTACCACTCTGGAGAGAAAAGATACCATAGTGGCCAAAGTACAATGAAAGTGTATCTGTTTCTGGAAATAAGCCTTTTAAAAGTGGGGGTCGTTGCATGTTGAGGGGCAGTAGCTATCGCCCTAACATTGTGATTATACTAGCTGAAAAATAAGCAAAAATGAATCGTTTTTATTCGCCATGACAGCACCTAAACCCTCCACAAACAGAGGGAAAGCCTGGATTCTCTTCAGTTTTGGGGCTGGAAACCATCAGCTGTATCTGGCCAAAGTGCATTCACTGATGAAGTTTCAAAGTGTAAAAGTGATCGTAAGGAGCACAGTCTATTTGGTGAGACTTTATTCAAAGAGGCGTCCATAAGACTGTCATGAACATGAAGTAGTGATTCTGAATATTTATGTTTGTCCTCATGAAGTGACACGCCGTCAATTGTGTCATATTTAATGTGAAGCTGACATTGTTGGAGATGTCTTTGTCATGACAACTTGACATTAACCACAACAACAGAGCCTGTCATAAACATAACATAGCAGCTCATCATCAGACGACAACAAACCGTTTAGTTTCATGTGTTAATATTACATTAAACTATTATATGTGCTTGGTTTTGACATTGGCTGTCACCAGTCCATTAGAAATGTGTCATGAATAATTCCCCTGACCTCAACTACGCTGGAACAATTTGCACTTGTCATGGAGTGTTATTAAACTGTCAAATGATTTTAGAACAGTCATGAATAATTAGGCCTGATATGTCATGTTTATGATCCACCACATAAAGTGTTACCGAGTATTTTCAAGTGATTGTAAGATCGTAATGATCCGGAGGTGCCCTGCACTTCGACTCACTAACAACGTAAATGCAAAAACTACACTTGAGCGTTGATCTGTTCCACACCTACAACAACCTGGACGTGTCCGTTACCTCGACATCACGTTTTAGCTTCTCCAGGAAGTACTTCTTATTGTCATCTCCTATCTGCAGCTTCTGGCCTTCATTCAGGAAGTCGTTGTCTTTGAAGGTGGGGAGTTCTTTAGCCTGAAGACAAAACATTTTGTGGTCATGCTTATGGACAAACAAAATACATCAGGTTAATACCGAATCAGGTCCCACCATGATGAGATTAAGACACTTCAATGACAGATTAATGAGACGTATACCTCCCGCAAAAAAACCTTTGTGGAGCATTTTGAGCGAGACAATCGAGTTTATAAATCATTAGTGACTGAGACAATAGACAGTAGTCCACATTACATTCACTGTTCAGCGTCAGATCTCATTGGTTACTGAGCGTCCTGTGTCTCCATCAGCTACATTTAAACCTGTCAGCTGATGAATCTGAATACTCAGAAGGTTTCATCTGGCATCAAATGAACTGATTCGTACAAGTGTATGAAAGGCGCTGTTTATTACTTCTACGTCAGTTCTATTAGTTACAGCATTAGATCCGTTTCCTGCCTGAATCTCTGGTGATTTGAGTTGTGTGCTGGGCTGTGTTTATCTCTGACAATAAGTGAGTGTTTATAAGAAATGACAATTTAACTTCTTTGATAAACTGAGTAAAGTCAAAGATTCTAGAACTAAAGATAAATAAATAAATAAATAAATAAAAAAGATTCTTTTAGTTAATCTTTGCTAAAGTGTTATGATTCGTGCACTAGCTAAATGGACATTTCCTAGCTATGTAAACTATTAAATTGCTACTATAGTTGGTGTAATGACAAGAAATGCATTTTATATTAAGAACTAAGAGACTGTTTTATGTAATATGGGTGTAACTTAAGGTACATGAGTAGTTTGGTAAGTGCTATTTCTTTGCCAACTTGTGTTAGCAGTACTTTATAACTAAGCTAAACATGGAGCTCTACTCTTTGTGTATTAAGTATCATGATGATGGTCATGGATATACACACTAGATTAATAAAGAAAGATTAAAAAGAAGACTGCATCATGGGTGTTTTTCCTGAAGCCACCTGAACGTGGTATCTTAAATGGCAGTAACTTATTAGTAAATGGTTTAACATGCTGAATGACAAAGGGACAAGATAAAGTAAACTGAGCGACTACGACCTGAGGTTTAACAGCATCAGTCGTTTCAAACACTGAGCCTGAATCAATGTATGGAAACTGTTAAAACATCTTCATATTTGTTGGAGACTTACAAAGTGTTATTATCCTAATTAATAACCTAATTACAATCCATTTCTTTTGTAAGCATACTCTTATTGTAAAGTGGTACCTGTTAAGATGGAGCAAATGAGGTCAAGACGAAGAGCTAATCAACGCAGAACTTTAAACACAGCAGGATTAAGTGGCTGTACTTCATCATTAGCAGAGTTCAAGGGATAATGACAGGTTCAGTCATGTTTTCAATGACTGAGGCTCATCAGTTTGAACTTTAACTCTCCTTTCTCAGTGAACCCTCCTTTGGAAAGGAGGACTTTCTCATGCAGCTATGGGAAAAGTTTGCTCTCCACACCTTTAGTGAATTTTCATTTTTCAAAATTATCCTGCTCAGTTTAATTTAGTAACAAGGATTATTAGAGGCGGCGGCACACCTGAATAATCCGCTGCAGGATTTTAGAGGCACAGATTATACTTCTTACAGCATTTGAATCCACAGAGCCATAAGTCTTATCACAAATAAAGTAGAGTACATAAAGTCCTGATCAGCAGCCGTTCAGTGTTTCCTGGTCACCTTCCAACAAATGAGAGGGAGTCATTTTCCACTGACAGAACGCTAAAGCGCACGAGATTATAACACACATAACAGATGTACCGCCTGGCGGCGTGAGGTTAGTGCTCTACTAGAATACATCTGCAGACTTACAGCAGCTTAATTTAGCTGTCATTTGACAAGTTTGTTTCTAGGTGAGCTAAGGGCGTTTATTTCTGTCCCGCCATGCCAGCAGCTGTCATCACACAGAAATGAAACGTACCTTCTCCTTGTCGCTGGCTTCCCTTGAGACTGTAGACCCCTACAAATGAGGAAAATAAATACAGACAAAAATAGAATGAAGGCAAAGCGGCTTAATATACATCAGAGGCATTGTTAGCATATTACTCACATCTCCTGAGTCTTTTTCAACTGTCGGTTGTTTATTCCTGAGAATACTTACCAGTCATTTGCATCGGGGGGTTTTGTTCTTTTTCAAAGTACAAAGTCTAATCACTGCTTGTCTGTCTCGAGCTACGACCCAAATAGTAAACTAGTAGATAGTATTACACATGGACTACACATTATTACTGTATGTGAATGTTTGTCACATGACAGAACTGAATCACAAAGCAGGTGCTGCTGATGCACGGCAAAACAAGCCAATGAACCTCACACACACACACACACACACACACACACACACACACACACACACACACACACACACACACACACACACACA
>JAPQRN010000001.1:20865556-20891017 GCA_037367275.1 Coranthus polyacanthus
ACACACACACACAGTGACTAATGTAAACAAAAGGTGTGTTTCCATCCAGCTGTTTTCAATTTGCGCATTAAAAATCCCCAGTGGAAGCACCGACCTCAAAGTATCACAAAAGGCCTTCTACACTTGGGAGACGTGGGGAAGTTGGTGTCTGGATAAAAGGTAAATGTAATAAGCCCAATGGAAACTAGAGGTCGAAGATGGTGGATTTATAATGACAGTTTACAGGAAAATCTGACAGATGATTGATAGGTCAATATTACCACAAACCTGAAAAAAGGGGGAAAAAACCCCCAAAAAGAAACAAGACTGTTGGAAATGAACTATTTTAGACTGGAAACCTGTTGAATTGAACATCGAAGTCAAAGTAATAAACACCTAAAGGAAGGAAGGAAGGAACCAGTAAATCTGGAACTGAATATCAAACTAACCATGAAAAATCTAGATGATCTTGACTTTCATTTTTTGAACTACAGTATTATTTTCCCTCATAGTCCATAATTCCAGTTGAGAAGCCTGACATCAGCCATCAGAGACTATTTGACCTTAGTTCTACTGATACAAATACTTTGTATAAGGTCCTATCGACACACATTAATTGGTCCATCTCTTAACAGAAACAGATTTAGCAACTTATCATGAGTATCTGTATGTGACGACTAATAAGAAATGACATATTAGATTGAAAACAGTGAATGAAACGTTACCATGTATGAAGAGCTGCAGAAACTAAATAATTTTAATTATTTATTTATTTTTATTGATTTATTTTAT
Organism: Coranthus polyacanthus; assembly: GCA_037367275.1. Lineage (NCBI taxonomy): Eukaryota > Metazoa > Chordata > Actinopteri > Kurtiformes > Apogonidae > Coranthus > Coranthus polyacanthus. The sequence continues at coordinate 20,866,328 of JAPQRN010000001.1, forward strand.
GAATTTTTATCTGGATGTTTTTGAATGTTTTTAAACATTTCCTAAACTGTCTTTCGTTATTTCTATGACAATGACAATAAAGAATCTATTCTAATCTACTCTAAATGTTAGACAAAGGCTTTAACAAACTGTGGAAGAGTTTGAAACAGTGTTAGATGATCCGTTCAGGAGGCAAAAGCTAAAACCAGCCTCATGTTTTTGACACAATACCTCTCACAGCTTTCAGCTCCTCAATCAACAGCTCAGGTCGTATGTTATTGTATGAAATACTACATGTAAAAGTTAGAAACCACGATGATGATGATTATGAACCAACTGTTCATATTCAAATAACAGTAAAGGATGGAAACACGCATACCGTAACATTATCTTTTGCCGATTTTCTGAAAACCCAGTTCAAATTTGCATCACATTTGGATGGAAACTCACTCGAATAGACTCGAGTCCCATGGGAGACACTTACATCATTTCCGTGACGACTATGATTTCTAACCTTTTTTTATCAACTGAATTAGAGCTGCGGTAGGAATGTGCGGTCGGTGTGTGTGCTGACAGTAACGTCCTGCCGGTGTGTGTGATCTCAAGGAGAACGGAGATACGATGCAGGGACGATAATAACAAAGCTTTTATAGAAACAATGTGCCTTGAACTGTGGTCATTTTACTCCGCCGCTTTAAAACTTCTTTCATCTCATTAGTCATTAATCGTCATTATTTTATCGTACCTTCAGGTCATATTTGCGGTGCACGGTGAGGCGATGGCTGAATACGTTCCTGGTCACCACCATGTACGTCTCCACTCCGTCCACCGTTAGCCGGTACATGCCCAGGAACTGAGGGAGCAGCGTGTTGCCATGACACTCCACTATGAACTGGACCGAGAAGGGAGGAGAGGGGGAGAGAGGGAGGAACGGGAAGTGTGGGAGTCAACAATCAAATATACAGCATGAAAACTAGATTAAAAGGACAACTGTTGTATCATCTCTGCAGTGCTGCATCTTTTTCAACAAGTATAAATTTAAATGAACAGATTTGTTTTCTTTCTCTTCTGTTCTCTCTGTTAACACATTTAATCATCGTACCCAGTTCACATCTCTAACCACATTACAGATACACAGATTGTTTGCTCTCGCTGGCTGTGAATGACTCTTGTGGACGGCGATTACCAGTTTGTGCCTGGTAAAAAAAAAAAAGAAGAGAGAAATTAAACTCTTGCCGGTCAAAATGTCCGGTTATAATAGTCACTGCCCACTTTGGCCATTAAGTGAGGACTGAATCAGCAGCAAACTGTGCACAACCAGATGATGACAGTGGCCCTTAGTTTTCAGGGTTTCACTTTTGCAACAGCTTGCAAAGCGCTTCATTATGAGTTCAGCAAGCTCTATCCCGACTGGACAACACTGATTTAAACTACCTGTGTTCTGCCCGTGTCAAGTGTGCAGCAGAGACTTGGTTTCCTCCACAGAATCAAATTAAGGCCACTACCTCGTTTGGTGCAGACTCTCAGATGTTTCACATTTGCCGGCATGAAACCTCCCCCCGGACCACAGAGCAAAAGAGGACGTCTAGGCCCATATCAAACTGAACCACGTTCCAGTTCATTTACAGTGAAAACACTGATGGTTCGGACTTTCAGAACAATTACAGGACGTTATGTAAAACTACTGCTGCCAACAAACGAAAGAGGAAGAAAAGCAAACAGAAAGCGGAAGAAGTTAAAAATGAGCTGAATTAACAACATGCTGATGTCAGACGCACAGTCGTCTATAAACCAATCAGAATCAAGTACAGGGAGATGCAACACATGTATATGAAAAGTTGTTTCGCCTGCTCCCAAAATTGCAGTGTGGAAGCAGAACTAACCGGACAAAATGTATACAATGTAAAAAAAATGGATGGATGTTTGATTTCAAGTCAACGATAAAGGAATTTGCTGCAATGAAAATAGGAGAAAATAAAATGTCATCTGCTCATTTGTAGTTATATATCATTTATATTTTACTGAAGCGAATGGAATATAATATTGGACCAGAGTTAATATCCCCTGAACTAGAAGCCCAAACACTCACTCTAATGAAGGACTTGCATGTTTGTTGCAGCCACCCCAGGTGAAGGCGGTGGTGGGGGGGGGGTCGGTTGGTTGGAATCTGCAACTTAACCCTTAGATGTCACTAAATATAACAAACCGAACCTTAGTCTTTGCCTTTTAAAACAAATTTTTTGGTTGTTTTCTTTCTTTGTGTCAACCTGAGTGCTCATTAAATTTGCATTTGTAACATGTTACTGAAACATGACTGCTAAGTTTCAAATTGCATAAGTTCCTTCCTGACACAGGACCATCCAGAAACTAATCCTAGTGGAAACCCACCCATGGATGTGTGCAAGTCTCTACCTGGTGGTATTTCTTTAGGATGTTGTGCATCTCTGCGATGTCCTCACTGGACACGGTTTTGATTACAAAGCGGTGGTCGTAGCTGGACAGGAAACGGTTACCGAAGCGACCCTGGGAGTCGCTGTTGAGCGGAGCGCTCCTTGTCAGAGAGTTCTGCCAAAGAAAACACAAGCAGGTACATGGGGTCAACTCTCAGAGAGTTCTTCAACTTGGAATAGGTTTGTGTTTGGTTTGTCCTCTCGTCTCAGCCTTCTCACCTGGTAGTCCTGGTCATCGATGCAGAACCTCTCCCTCAGGTTTCTGAACACCATGGGACAGTACTCTTTGAACTTAAAGCGACTAGGCAGGTTTTCTCTGATGGGGAGAGGGAGAGTCACACAGTCAGCACAGCAAACGGGAACTCAAAGGCTTATTAGTGAGAATGAGGAAAAGGATTTAGTGATCTTCACTGATTATGACGATTACTGGATTCATTTCCACTATTGTTGACATGCTACATCAATACTCAGTGACATTTACAGCCATCAGCTTTTACAAGTGATCAGAAGTCCTACATCCTGCCTGTTGGATGAGCACATTATACAGTACTGTGCAAAAGTCTTGCCCAACTTGTTGTTCAGACATATTTAATACATAGTCTCTTTATTCAAATACAACAAGAAGATAAAGGTAAATTGTGCATAGCATTAAAAACACACAAAAAATGAACCAAAGAACCAAATCACATCTACAGGCTAAAGTCAGGATTTAATGTGACCTCTGTTCCCATGACAAAAAAGCATATGTGTTGAATGAAACCTGGTGTAAAACAGCACAAGATTAGTGCAGTAAATGTCATACTGTCTGGACACAAGAGTTCAAGACATGTTCAGTGCAAAGGGAGGTCACACTACACACTGGACACTGGTTTGTACAGACTAGGTTTGTGTGATAAAACGGTACTAGCATTTTCTCATTGCTGTAGAAAGTGGAGGTCCTCCCGCAAGAAAAGGTTATGTTTTTCAATCAAATAAAATGTAGAATTTTGGATCATTTTGGATCATTTTTATTATCATGTCTGTGTACAAAACTTTGGGAAAGGACGCAAAACATCCAAAAAGCTTGTTGACGTCTATCAAGTGCAACCGTCTGGGTCATTTGGTTGGTTGATGCTCTCCACATTGAGGATTAGGCGCCGCCCAAAATGGCTTAAGCCTTATACTGGCAGGGAAAACCCTGTATTTTTATATTGTGATAATTATTACAGTTTATTTTGTTTAGATTCTCAGTTAAAATACGTCCAAAATGTTTCAACGTTTTGTTGTTTTACTTAATTCTACTCATGTACATTTTGATGTTTTCATTACAATTGTTTTGAATGTTGGACCTGTAAATTTGTGAAATGTTCTGACTATAAACAAGAGTTTAAAACAACAAACAACTGCCTTTTACATTGTTTTCATCTTGTCAAATAAGAAGTTAAGATTGTTCTTATTTTCTTTATTTTGATGCCAATGTAAAGAACATGACAAATAAAACAAATAGAAATAATAATGACATTGATGTTGATAATCATCGACAGAACATTTAAACATATTTGGCCGTATCGCCCAGGCTTATATGTGGTCACTATAAATTTGATAAAACCACAAACCTAAAGGTGGCCTAAGACTTTGACCAACAGCAAAGGAAAATCCCATCTGTTCCTGTTCATTTAGCCATATCTTTACAAACAGCTTTCCTCGTATTGTGCTCATCAAATCAGACAAGTGCAGAACTCAAACAGTACATGAATCCTGCATGAAATGTACAGCTGTGTCTTCTCTTTGTCTTGACACTCGTATGATTCAAGCTGCAGATAGAATATGTAAATAACTTGATCTGAAAAAACACAAGAAAGGTCGAATCAACATCCACCGTCAATTTGCCTGGAGGGGCTTCATGCACTGTACGACACTCTGCATCCTCACATCCTTAGTTCAGCGCTATTATGACTAACGGCTGAGACATGAAATGCAAAGTGACATGATTTGCATCAAAAGCCCACAGTTTCACAGTGGCTGTGTTCGTGCTGATTTGGTGGTTTTGGATGCGGGTCACATTTTAAGTGGCTGTTGTTGGTTGGTTCGGTGTGCTGTGATACATTCTTTGGCTCTTTGCCTTTGTTTCATATTAACAGCTGCAAAGATGGATCGGATGTTAGGACTTTGATATTCAAGTTTCTGAGGAGATAAGAGACTGAGGGAGCACAAATCATCTACCTCACAGAAAGTAATGAGACAGAAAGCAGAAGAGATGCAAACAACACCGTTATTAAATCACAACAAATAACAAGGACAAAATGCATCAGCACAAAGGAGCATGAGTCCTAAAGCGTTGTGTGATGGACAGGATGAGGAGGCAGGACTACTGTAGTTCAAAGTCAACAGCCAAAATATCTCTGTATTAACTTTAATGTGTTGTTTTTTTCTATATCGTGATTGTCAAAAATAAAAGCCCTCTCACATTTAGAATCCATTCATTGCTTAACAGAGCTTTCATTGTGTTAACGTTGTCTTCCTATCATGTTTGTACGTTTCTACAAATGACAATTAAGCTGAAAAAGTAAGACACACTGCCCTGCAGTGACTGAAAGCAGATAACACTTCAGATAATGATCTAGAACAACAAAGTGTTGAAAATAGTTGGGTTATATTGTTGAATGTATTAAATTAAACTTGTAGAAGTGAACATTGTGCTTAACTGGCAGCATATTATATCCATATTTTTTTTTTATCAGCCTGTATTTGAGGCTTTTATTTGTTCATGTCGTCCTCGACCCGGCTGTTATTAGAGACCCGGCTTTTGATTGAGTCCTGGTTTTTTATTGGAGGAAATACAGTACATGTTTTTTTTATTGAACATTTCCGTGCCCTGCTTATGCACATAAGTCTTCAAACTTAGGAAAAATGCTGGAACTCAGACGGCACCTAATCCCTCTGAAAACCAGGGGAAATCCCTGATGGTATACAAGGACAGATTGCCTTTACACAATATGGGACCTCATAATACCTGAAAAACTATTCTGTAAAATAAATAAATAATAATAATAATAATAAAAAAAACTAATAAAAATATAGTATCTCCTGTATAATACCTGTTGTACTGACCATTTTGTACTTGACGGGCCTTAGGTAAACCCTCCTAAACTGTGATACTCTGCCATGACGATGATGTGAAAGTGGTGCTCAGTTAAGTTGTGTGTGAACATGAATGGACCTCTGCAGCTTTACGTCTCATCACATTATGTGTGGTGACAAAGTTTGCCATTTTAGTGTTGGAATTAGGGCTGGGCAAAACATATGATCACAATATTTCTTTCCCATGTACAATATAGAATTTGATCATACTGCCAGTTTTAAGAGTATCCTGATAATGCCTGAAGGCTGAAGAATGACGGTTCACTGGCTAAACTTGTATTAAGAATGTTAACATGGGGAAACATTTTCATCCTTTCAATGTAATGACAGATGTACTGTTAGGTATTTAAACAAAGGAAAATAAGAACATTTGTGGCCATAAGTATAGATTTCTGAATTTACAAGGTGTACTTCAATGCAATATCAGGTTTTTCCTGCCATTATAAAGGTTTAGTTGCAGCACGCAAGCCCTTTCGGGCACTTCATAATTCATGTAAAATCAATGTGTAGAGCATCAGAACTCACTAAATGACTTCTCCTGGATCTGATGGTTGTAGCTGGTCCACACTGTACTTCAGCAGATTTTGTGTTTAAGCTTTCTTGGATGTTTGTACACATAAGATTAGAACAATGCTAAATGAGGGAAACGCTTGAACCCAAACAGCACCTAAGGTTATTTATTTCTTTAACTTGAGTGTTTTTTTAGGTCATTTTGCTATTTCTTCCCATGTTCTCTGTAATTGTCTTGCTACGTCCTTTATGTCTGTTGAATGTCTTTTAATGGTTTGTGTAGATGCAGCCCAGGCGGAAGCCCAAGACAATGTGGGACAATAAAGTGAATCTTGAATCCCTCTGAAAACTAAGGAAAAAGCCTAAATATTATGTCTGTTATGGCTGTTAGATTTATCCAAATCAAGTAAAAATGTCCAAAGCTCAACATATTTGGACATTAGTTTTGAGAGTGTTCTGTTGTAATACCGTGATATTAAAGGCCTAATTCGTATATCTGGCAGTATTCATTACAGGTTTTATGCATCTACAGGTGTGAAAGAGCTTCAGCTTTTTCTTTAAATCTAAATTTGATTAAAAAATGGGTGCTCATTGTGAGCAGTGAGCACTGCTGTTCCAAACTCCGGTGTATGGTCGACCTTTGTGTTTACACTTGGATTAGAGATGTTTACACAGGCTGTGATGACAGTGTACCTACTTGTTAAATAGGTGGTTGTCCACTTTGATCTTACTGTAGGCTTTAAAGTCATCTGGCATCAGCATTACTGGTACAGGCACATTACTTAACTCATTAATCTGAAAGAGAAGAAGTGAGACAAAAGAAGAGAGCGTTCAGGCAGGAAACAGTCGGGTGTGGGGATGCACAAATAGTCAAGAATATAAAAAAAAACAATCATTCTTGCACTTTAAAAATATGCTGCTGTGCTGTGTGGGCCAAACAAATCCAAGGTTTGTTTTTAATGTGAGTCAAAGTGCTGCACTTGAGTTTCATCAGTTTCGTGCACACCAAACAATCTCTGCGAGTGTTTACCAGCACCAATCATTAACTCTGGGAGCACAGGCTCACGGTTCTTCTTTCTATTGCACACACACACTAACGCACGCACGCACGCACGCACACACACACACACACACACACACACACACACACACACACACACACACACATCTATCTGCTGAAACAAGTCCAGTGCAGAAGCCTAAACACTGACAGATTCCAGAAAAATCCCTCCCTGTAGATTATCAAGAAAACAGCCAAACAGGGGGAAAAGATGGAAGAGGCAGTGTTACTTCAGGGGGAGAGTCGAAGCAGGGTCTAACAAAGCATTTAGGAAACCACAGGACAGAAGGAACAAGGAGAAACATTCTGAAGACAGAGATCTGCTAGTGTTGTACTGCTGCTCTACGAATAAAACTATGCATTTCTGTGACTTTAATTAAACCAGTGCAAACAGCCGCTTGCAATAAACATTCATTTTAGTGAAGCACTTTCAAGGTTTTGGGGAACTAGGAGTTTTACTTTCCATCACATGATTTACTTCCAGATTCATAAATAACAAAAAAAACAGTCTCATTGGGCAATGAAAGACAAGAAAAACATGTCATGTCATACACACTTTTGTATGTGAGACCAGAGACCTAGTCCACGAGGGGCTCCAGGAAAAGCTGGGATTAAAGTCCAACACCTGACTTGAATGAACCGAACTAATCAGTCAGAGCTAAACCGGCTTCAGAAAGGCTGATTCAAATTCACACAGACTAATTCAACACAAATCTATGTGTACGTTATTCTTAAGGTCGATCATATCAAAACCATATCACCACTAAACACATAACTGTACTCTTCTGACATTGTTTAAAATGTATTAACCAGTACATTTTTTAATACATTTGTAATTGTACTGTTCTCTATTTATGTAGCCATTGTCATTCTACTTGGGTCAGTCACACTGAGACTTATTTAATGTAGCATAATCACATCATTCAACAGACGTGTATGTCTATATCTCATCATTTACTGTATTAGTGTATAATTTATGTTATTTGAATTGATTTTTCTGTACATTTTAATCTTTGGACTCATAATGGTTAATAATGTCAAATAATACTGTGGCAGTCAGGCAGGGAGTCACTGCTAAAATCATGTTTCCTGCTCGGAGTTCGGTTTTACAGGAACTCTGCTTAAGCAACAACTCGAGCTCAGCCTGACAGTCAGTCTGCCCTGGACCGGGTTAGTTTCCTGCAGGTCAGGGACTCCAGCAGCACTTGTGGTATAGAACAACTTTATTAAATCTAGACTGACACATTTCAGCTTGTGGCCTTCATCAGGGTCATCAGAAAATACATAGCCAGCTGTAATTAAAGGTCCCATATCTTAACACTTAGAGTTCTATCTATACCATGTATATGAGTATATTAAAGACTTCTGTAATGGTGTTGACATAAATAAGAGATAGATTTGATTTTTCTTCATTTTTATGATGCTTCTCTGTGTCTCTGCCACAAACGGCTCATATGACACTGAGAGGATTATGTCACCTCCCACTTTTCATCAGCAAACATTCTGATTGGCTAACCACAGATGCCTTAGCAACAGCAGAATTCTCAACAGGTGTCAACAATTATCAGATCAGGAGATCTTGTGGTGGAGACACTAGAGGACTGACAGTACTGAGCAAGTTTATATTTTCACAGCTTTTATTTTATACCACAGAGTTTATATAAACCTAAAAACACAATAAAAGTGCATTTTCACAGCACGGGACCTTTAAACAAGATATGAAACCAAAAAATTCCAAAAGAAAAAAAAATGGGTAAGGAAACAACCACTAATGTGCATCCATGCATTAGCTGGGATCTGAGGCTTCAGGCCTATCGTTGTCCCAGGTTAACAGAGAAGCAAGGGGAGTGTCTCATTAGAGACATAATGCAATACTAGGACCACAGACTGAAAGGGTTAGACTGGTGGTATAAAGAAGCGTTATCCTGACAGTCAGCCTGCGCCAGACCGGGTTAGTTTCCCAGCCTAAGTTGCCAGAGTAACCGAGCTTGAACTATGTTAGATTTTCTTTATGGAACCAGATCAACTGAGAATGAGTCAGACAAACCAAGTAACCCCAGCTAGCTGCCCCAGGTGTTTTTAACTTAAATATCACTTAGTGTTATTACAAACGTGCCTTTTAATATCAAACCTAATTAATGGCATCAAACAGGTGTGTAAGACATCACAAAAACACCTAGTGACACTGTGTGGAGGTGACGTCCTCCAGCATCACAGCCAGGAAACTATTAAATATGCATTTAACTTCTGACTAGAAGAAGGCTTTGATGAGAAGTCTGTTTGAAGTCTTGGATCGGCTTCCCACCCACACCTCAAATCACCAAGCCTATACTCTGCACCCACACACCCACTGCCAAACTTAGAGGATCCTGGAGATGCTGCAGTGCTAATCATATCATTAACTGGCTCTTTAATTCCTCAGCTGATGCATTTTATACACTGTGTGATTTTATTCACAGACATGCTAGTAATTGTGGGTCTTGTGTGGAGTTCTACACACCTGTCACACCAACTAAGTTTCAATATCATGGTGACAAGTCAGCAGCTGCAGAAATCCAACAACCGTTGTTACGGCAACTCCTTTACTCATTTTCAACTACTTCTGTCGCATTTTTGTAGGAGGATTGTGACTCACTATTCAAAAAGCACTCAAGGAGATCCTTCAATTCAGCTCAGTCCTTCACGACTCATTAAATCAAAAAGTACAAGAACGTTCTCCGTTGCTGACTTTCACCAAACAAATCAAAAAACTTTAACTCCTTTAAAAACCCAACTCACTGTGCGCAATCTCTAACCTGTTTCACTCCTCCTCTCTCGTTCAAACACATCAAAAATTTGCCGAGCTGTCATCCCACTCCTCATTAGACATAAGTGGATGATCTAATCAAGAGGAGGAGAGATCTGCAGCATTTTTTCAACATCAGACAGCTATTTCAAAGTTAAACCAATATTTAACGATCACAAACGAAACATAGAGAAAGGACACTAATTATTGATTGTCTTGCTTGTCCATCAAATAATTAACTATAATGGCTCCAACAACTGTCTTTAGTTTAAAGCCAATTACAGACAAAATTCATGTCTGGATGATATGAATGTAATTTCCCAACTCCGACCAATCAGGTTGTCATCCTTTTACTGTCAAGTCATTTGATCACGTTGCCTGGATGATAATGTACGGGACTGACAGAAACTCAGGGAAGCAAAATTAAAGGCTCTGCACATGAACACCTTACTGTACTCAAAGTACAAACCTGGACACAGATCTTTAAGACTTGATTGCACCAACAAAGATCACATTTAATGTAAGATTAGCTGGGTTTTCCCTTGGTTTTCAGAGTGTTTAGGCGTTGCCTCAGTTCTACTGCTTTCCCTAAGTTTGTGGAAGTCTTTGGTGTGCAGATGGGGGGTCCTCCTTTCCTACATTATTTTGCATAATTTTGGACCATTATTATTACTATGTCTGTGTGTAAACATTTAGAAAAGCTAGAGCAAATAATAACTTCCAAAAAGCTTAAAAACAAAAGTAATCTGAGGACCATCAGATCTGGGAAAACTCTTTTGTGATTAGAATAGGAAACAGTTTTAAAGTTGACTGCGAAATACAGTACTGGGCAAAAGTTTTAGGTTACCTTTAACTTTGTTGTTTCTGCAGGGTTGTAAGGAGCATGCATATTTCAGTCTCTCAGTCTCTTTATTAAGATGCAACAGGAAAATACAGGAAATATGTGCACAGTATTAAATACACACAAAAAAAATCAGAATGGCAGAAGAAAAGTCAGTATTTAATGTCACCTCTGTTTGCATGAAGAACATCATCATATCAAACTCCCTTGATTTGTCTTTTCTTAAGTCATCTTGTTGTATTATATACCGAGCTTCAAACTTTCCAAAGTTCTTCTTCAGGTTGTCTTTTATTTTTTTCTCTATTCAGACCCACAGCCTCTGTAACATTCTCTTTTTCTCCTGACATTGTTTTTAAATTGCATATTTCCTGTATATTCCGGTTATATCTTGATACAGAGACAGAGAAATGCATATGTATGGTCAACAGTAAAACAACAAACTTAACGGTGGCCTAAGACGTTTGCACAGTACTGCAATTCAAAGTTAAACCGTCATTTAATCGGTTTTAAAAATTAATCCTTGTGGTGCAAACCAGCCTAAGAGGCGGGTTCTTAAGCATCAATCCAACGGAGCTTAGGTGTCTCCTGGCAAACTATTGCAAACGTGTACACTGCACATTAGGCAAGTCCAAACTGCTGGTGCAAAACCACTCCATCCATCAGCACCTTCCAGTCTGCCCTTCACTAGGCTTTTCATAGCCAAAGGCTGGCACAGCCAAAAGAGAATGCGATATATTTTCAGCTCTATTTATAGGGAAATGATGTGAGGGAATAAACTGTAGCAAAGATGTGCGGGCACGCAGCGCAGGGGCTGCAAATAAAAATCTCGGGACAGGTTTCTTTAAACTACGGCTGTCTGCAGCTGTGGAGCTGAAAATCTGTGTAACCTGCTGCTCCGGCTGCCTGTCACACCCCTCCCACTCCACGCCTGCACTACAGCAGCCGCAGCTCACGACTTGGCTCCTAAACACTCCATCCATGATTTATGATGGCAGATTCTTATCGCTGTGCTTGGGAATGAGAATGCCCAATCTTGCAGCGAACACGCAAATCTTCTCAGTCATCCCCACAGCTGCAGAGTTTTGCAGATTTGTTTTAAATCCCTGCAAAACGCACGCTTAAAGCACAGCGAACCGCAGCTAACTACCAAGGCAGCAGCAGCTAGCAACAAACTACGAAAACCACTTGCTCAACATGCAGCCAGGCAACAGATTTTATTCTATGCGAACTGCTCCGTACTTGGCTAGTATCGATATAAATTAAAACAAAATACACAGCAGACCCAAAGCATCAGAGGTGTTTGACAAATGAAGGCAGCTGGCTAACAAACTGGCTAGCTAGCAAAATCAAAACAGCAGCATAAACAAACCGCTCGTTAGCCGCCACTAGACATTAAAGAGGTATTTACCGTATGGTTGACACCCCACATTAAAACGCTGAGAATGGGCTCGCTTGCACGGAATAATTTCACTTTCTGTCCTATAAAATGCTTCTTTTTCGTCTTGGTTTTGCTAGCGCTGACAGGCGCTGCGCTGGTGCAGTTGGATGACATGTCTCAGGCTGGGAATTCAGGGCAAGACGGCGCTCACTGTCGTTCAGAGCCTCTACACACAACAAAAAAATCGGAAAGTTAAGAGCCTTTAAAAAATCTATAAGTGCATCGTGCTCGTCGTCCAACCCGCAGCGAGTCTCTGGATAGGATAACAGTCTTGTTGGGAGTCAGCGGTAGAGCATTTTGCGCCGTCACCACCCTTCCTCCTCCCGAGCAGGCCGCGGTGGAGTCCAGAGAGCAGCTAGCCGGCCATCAGGCTACAGAAGCAGCCTCTTAGTGAATAAACAAGCCGGAGCAGCTGGTGAACAGTCGCCGGGCAGCTCCTTTCCTTCCCCTTGAACAAAACCCTAAAACGGACGTGATGTTGTTTTACTTGAATACGAGTAGTCCCATCATGATGCGCTTCAGATTGTTGTCAGTCACCACCAACCAGCGCTGCATTCGGGGTCTCCTCAAGATGGCGTCCGTGCTGCGCTTCACAGTCAACAGCGCCTCCTGCAGGCCGCCGGTAAAACGACAGGGGTTCCCACACTGCCAGGTCCTGGATCACCCACTGGGAGAGAGGGAGTCAGGAGAACCCCACTACATCAAACTTCTCTGGAGTACTACATTTTTCACATTTTAAGTATTTAATCAGCCCTTTATTCATATATATTTATTTTAACAGTGGTGGAATGTGGTACTCGGGTACTGTAAAATAGAATAGAATAGAATAGAATAGAATATCTTTCTTGACATTGCATATACAGCGAAAATCAGATGCAATTATATACAGTCAATGGATGCAACAAAATTCAGATGCACTACCTGAGCAAGATTCTATAAATTAAGCAACATTAACAATCTATAAATATAAAAAGTCACACTCATACACCCATACCCTCGTACATGTATTACTGTAGTACTGTATTAACAGTAAATGTATGTATGTGCGATTTGAGGTACTTGTATTTTACTCACGTATTTCCATTTTACGCAGCTTTATACTTCTACTCTACTACATCTCAGAGGTAAGGCACAGCAAGGCAAGTTTATTTATACAGTGCATTTCTGACACAAAGGAATTTCAGTGTAGTTTACATAAACAAGAGGAACATCCAGAAGAAAAAAACAAAGTGCTTAAACAATAAAGGTTAGAAATATTTAAAATATAATTACAAGAAAGTGTGCAGAGTGTATAAAATAGTAATAAAAGAGAAAAATAAAATGAAATATGTATTAAAATTCATGAAAGAAGTACAGTACTGCAGCAGTCTAAGAATTAAAACCTACAGTGCAATGAGAATATGGTGTACGTTTTAGAGCTCAATCATAGGCACGTGAAAAGAGAAAGGTTTTTAACCTGGATTTAAATGTCTACATTTTTAGATCCTGCAGAGGATCAGTTACTTTTCTGATTACAATTTTTCATCCCCTTCCTGTCCAGTGAAAACAACACATCTCCAAACTGATTTTGAATGTTTGTAATAAACCGAAGGATGAGGCGTTCCATTGTGGTTTGAGTTTAAATACTCTTCCTTCCTAAGCTAAATAAACTCGTAACTCTTGGATTAGAAAATGCATTGTCACAAAGCTGAAAACAGCCCTGTTTTTCTGAGCTTATTAAAAGTTGACTGTTGATATGTGGTTCTCACAGGACAGCGACGCTACAAACATATAGAATATGATACGTTGATGTAGATTAAAATACCAACAGTTTATAAAGTACTTCTAATGAGCTTAACCCTAAAATGACACATAAACATGAATACAGCAGTAAAATGAATCCAAAACATCAGATATAATAATAATAATAAAACACTGACAGAGACCATTTTACTGCACAATGAACACTTTGACTCTTCATACATTTTGATGATAATACTTACATACTATGCAAAATGTTTAGTTGTAGAGTATTTTCACAGTCTGATATTAATATATATAGATGTTGCAGAATATTAATTATTTCCAATATTTGGATATTTTCAGGATACAATTCAGTATAACAGTAGTCACTATAACCTTTACATTTCAGAAAAGGAAATAATGCGACATGTATACAGGGTATGCATTGGCATCAGTTGGTCTCCAGAACACTCACCCCTCAACCACTACTGAGGGGAGTACGTTTATTTTAGCTATTTGTCCTCCTGAATGTGATGAATGGATGTATATTTACAAATGAAATGAAGTCGACCAGACAAAACATGAAATACGTTGTGTTCATACTGTCTACAATCAAATACAAGTCAAAGGACATTTTAATGTCACTGCTTTCTCTTTTAATTTGTATTTTCTATACTCTGCCAACTATTTCTTATTTGGGGTTGTATAATTGTGCGAAAATGAGAATTGTGTTTTCATTGAGTAGAGAAAGAGCCCTTTACATCTCCACAGGGAGCAGCTCACCGTTCATGGAGGCTGTCATGCTGCACCACCATGTGTCTACAACAGCTCCAAACAGACTTCCTCTTGGTTTTTTTTCCATTTTATAGCAGGGGGCATCTGGTGTTAAAGTAACAATCCTAAAGATCTTCTCGTCATTCTCCTTGGTGACATCTATTGGCCATAAGTGGTAATTGCAGGTTTGTTTTTGAACTGCACTTCCCAGAGTGCAAAAAAAAAAAAAACCTGTGTGACGCAGACCACAACCACGTAATACTTAACATCTGCACCGAGCGGCAACCTCTGGGTCTGAAAAGTGAAGCCATCGTGGTAGTGTCAAAAACTGTAGTTCCTTGAATATCCACTTGAGGCTGGCTCCAAAAGTGAGTCCATCTCCATAGACCCCCATTGTCAAACTTTACAGCAGAAATAAATATAAAACATAAATAAATGGTCTCTATAGCAAATTTTCCTGTTCATGACAATTGCAGGGGGTTGAGTTGTTACATACACTAAGTTTCCTGTTTAAATGATATAAAAACATGCATTATTAAGGGTGTGGCTTTGAGTGACAGCTGAGTGCCGTCTGTATCTACAGTATGTGTGGGCTTTGATTGACAGCTAGCTCCGAGTCAGACATTAGGAGCACCTGTTCATTGAATTCCCCAGCTCCACCCTCTTAATCCAAATATGGTCACTTTTCTCCAAACAAACAAGTTGGTGACGGCCATCTCGAGGCTTCAAAACAGCAGTCCACAAACCAAAGGCTGACGTCACGGAGGCTTTGTCCACTATTTACATGCAGTCTGTGATTGGCACAAAACACAGTGAAGTGAAAGGAAAATGTCTTCTGAGACAACAATTATCACACTTACTATTCACTGAATAAAATTCAAAAATCATCACTACAGGTCACTGATCCTTTAAATTTTACATTTAAATAGCTATACCTTCCCTACCACATGCCAGTCAATGAAGTTAGTTAGTTAGTTACCTGCTTATGTATGCTGTAGATCTTAGTAGTTATTTCAGCAGACCTCGTGTTCACAACTGTATTATAATGAAATTAAACATGACTGCAATTTTCAAATGTTTATTTACCAAAAAGTCCAATCAGTTGAATGTGTGTGTACATGTGTTACTACACTGTATATCTACTATAAGCAACTACAGTACTAATGTGAAATACAGAATGAAATAAGAAGACTAAAAAGAAGTTAAATCAATACAATTCAATTCAGTAATTACATCTATATGATCACGTCCTGCAGAGAAAACAGAATGACATGCACAGCTCAACATTCACAGCCTGCTGTGACAGATGTTTTCTATTTATAATAACAATAATAATAATTTTATTTCAGTTACATACATATGCAGAACCAAGATTATTTCACATACATTTCTCACAATCAATGACCAAAAATGGAATAAGCTGAGGCCAAAGGATTATTGTTGCTGATCCTGTTCTCATTGAATTACCCAAAATACCAACAATACAAAAGAAAGATCAAATCTATCAAATTATCTTACATTTACATCTATTTACATTATAATCCTCAAGTATTTAACATTCTAAGGCAACAGAGTTACACAATTTCAACTCATTACCAAGTTCATTCCACAGTTTGATTCCAAAAACAGACAAATAGAAACACATCTACATATTTTACATTTATTCTCACTTTGCATGTTGTTTTATATGTATAATAGATTTAGACAATTTATCTTTAATATATTCAGGTTGTGGCCATTTGTATTCAGTTTTATTTCACAGTTTGCCCTGACACCCCCAAACACCATACATTTTGTTTTATTTTCATTTAGTAATAACCTTTTTTTTTTTAACATGATCCATTCTTTTTCTACTGTTTTTAAAAATGCTTCATATCCTCCCCTGAAAAAGATATATTTGTATCATCTGCAAACATTAAAAATTTTACAAAAATGACAAATTAAATACCCTACAAATATCATTTAAATAAAGTATAAACACGAGGCCCCGATAGTGAACCTTGTGGAACACCACAACTTACTCTTCTAAGTTGTGATTCTGTGTTATTATATTTTACATACTGAAACCTATTATGTAAAGAACTTCTTAACCAATTTTGTGCCCACACCTCTTATACCATACTGTTCACATGTCTGAAGTACTAACACTTTGCGTAAATGCATAAATACACCTTCAATGTGCTGTTTCTTATCTACTGCTGTTACAGTATATTTATAAAGTCCATCACTGCTGTCGATCGGTTACTCCTAAACCCACACTGATAGTCACCCAATAACTACTATTTCTCAATAAAGTCATGGTCTATTTACAAAAGTTTTTCAAGTGCTTTAGAGAACATGTCTATAATTTGATTAAAAATGCTTACCACTATTTTTATTATACTTCACTTTTATATTTTCCGCTAACAAATCCAGTGACTACGTTTGGCCTGTTGTTTCACCATCACCAAAAAAACGTGTATTGTAAAAATATTTTGATTGTAAGTCAAACAAAATGAATCAAAATGCAACCTCCTACAACCATTTTTTGGTGATATATCCTTATTGTTTTAGCTGCAGGGCCACACCTTGTAAATTCTGGGACTGGTGATTTGTTAAATCTTTTATTCACTTGTCCTATTTATCTCAGACAAATTAAAATGATTGTTTCATGTAAAGGACATTTGTAACAACAAAGCCGTAACACACTTAATGACCGACTGCTAATATTTAAAGAGGCCAAGACATCAAACCTTATATCCCATTTTACCCTATATATACCGTAATTAAAATGAGCCATGCCATTTCCAGCAGCAACATTAAAAATGAACACAGTAATGCAACAATAATTATGATCCTGTATCATGTATTATTGTGATATGGACCATTCTACACTTTGACTTTTGGTACTTTAAGTATATTTTGATGCTGATGCTTTAGTATTTTAGTTTTACTTGTAATAGAGTAGTTTTACACTGTAGTATTGTAACTGTTAAGTAAAACGTGTGAGTACTTTCTCCACTTCTTGCCTTATATAATTATTATTATTTGTTCTTTAATTTATTATTTGTTGATGTTTTATTATACTATTTGGATATTTGGATTTCTTTTTATTATTTAATTCGAAAATAGTTGTGTCGCCCACAGCCATGAGCAGACTTGGGGTAAAAGCGGTGTGTTGTGGAGTGGCAGAGCCCCAGCTGGGCCCCGGGGCTGGAGGCCTGCAGGGCCTCAGTAATGCACACTAAATAAATGACAATCAGATTGAGACAAGCAGAGGGCGTGGCCGCGCCGCCTCCTGCGCAACTTAATGCACGGAATTAATTCAACAAAGGTGGGATAAAAAATGAACGCGAGGCCTGGGCCGCGCAGGGGAAGTGGATGTGGAAAAGTAAGCAGGGGCCTGCAGAGACTCCGTGGATACCCTGTGTGCCCCGTGAACGAGGCGACAAAATAATATCACGTGATCCAAAATGGGCAGTCCTCTGACGGTGCTGAAAAAAGCCATTTTCTGGCGCTGCTGCAAAATCTGTCCAAGTCCAAATAATTTACCTGGATCCTGGTTGGGAGGAGAGGGAAACTTTGATGTCTAATCAGGTAGGAACGAAGCATCGGTGATCGCTCTTTATCCGGCGCGATGCGCCGCTGTTTGCTGAGGCGCACACAAAGTGCACGGTGTCACATTTTGAGTCTCTCTTGTTCGCCTCCTGATACAGCCCTGTCAGTGAATTTAAGATGGCTGCTTTGTGTACCAGTGTGGTTTTCTGTGCCTCTGCACCCCCTCCGTGTTGGTGTTTGCACTGGATGTGTTTGGGTTTCGGTGCTCGGTCGGACGGCGGAGCTCCGGAGACACGGAAAGCTCCTTTGTTGGTCCGCTGGTCGAGGAGCGGAGCTGATGCACAAGATGAGGCCACACAGGGGCGATTCAATAGTCGGCTACTGTGTACCACCACACAGCCTGCCTTTAGCTGCTCTGCTCCTGCTCATAACGTGTTATTTGTCGCCGGAGCTGCCCTACCACATGCCATTACAGTTGTTTTTGTTGGTCACCGGCTCTCTTTGTTGTGGTTTCACAACCTGCTGTCCCAAGGACGAGCTGCAGACATTGTCTGAGGGAGCTCTGTGTCAGGAGCCACTCGTTGACCATATGGGAAATAGTCCCAACAAGAGATATCCACTGTCCTACTGTGTAATAAGAACCTCTCATATCGTTTGCTTCCTCTGCAGATCTGTCCAGATGGATAAAATGCAACCCAACCGGATTAAAATCACAGATCTGAACCCACACCTCACATGCCCACTGTGCGCTGGTTACTTAGTTGATGCTACAACCATCGTAGAGTGTCTGCACTCCTGTAAGTTTCTCACATTTAAGCATGATCTTACATGTATGAACTGTCTTCATGAAGCCCAGTATGAAAGTAACACAGACCTTACAGTTGTATCTGTGCTGCTGAGACAGTCAGTGGATCAATGAATTACATACAACTGTGTTACAAAGTTTTTCAGTTCATTTAGTTAATTTTCAAGGGACAATGTAGTAGAGATCCAATCAGTTTGCTGATTAGATGTTTTACAAAATATTGGTATCGGCAGAGTGCGCCGATAGAGGCCGATAGTTAATATTAAGTTTCTCAACTGGAAATAGTGACTGAGGGAAAATAATGGCTCAAAAGGTGACAGTCGCTCCCTTCGATTACCTGTTTTATTACACTTAATTTGATGTTCAGTTCCACATATTGATTAATAACTTTGAGTCTGATGTTAAATGATTGAGATTTTTTGTATTTATGTATTTATTACTTTGACTTGGATGTTCAGTTTAACAGTTACCCAGTTTCTAACAAAGAGAAAGTTAGTTTCACTCATGCATTATGTGTTTTCAATGTCAAAATGACTAGAGACAGGGGTGAGGATGAAATCAGCTGATTATTCAGCTGTCTGCTTTTTTCCTGCTCCAGACTATCGTTATTATTATCAGTGTTTAAACATCTACTATTGGTTCGACTCCACAATGATGGAAACATAGGCTGTGTGCAGCAAAATTGGCCCAAATCAGACTTTTTTTGCAAATATGTGACTTGGGCTTGTTTTTGTTCTTTTCATGACTGTGATCTATAGATTGGCTGATTGATCGGTGCCAACAGCACATTTTACAAACCATTGGTATCATCAGACCTTTGCGGTGATAGTGGCCAGGAGCTAGTATTAGTCAAATCAACTGCAATTATCAACTCTGAGGAAAAAATAATAGCTCAAACAATAAAAAATGGCACGTAGAATTGCCTAGTTTTTCTCCAGTTTAATGTTTAGTTCCAGATAGATGAGTTATTTTACGTTTGATGTTCAGTGAATCAGAGTTGTTAATTTAGGTATGTATAACTTTGGTTTAAATGTACAGTTCAACAGTCACACTTAATTTACATCACTTATATTGGCCTTTTCTTGCTCCAAATGATCGTTATTATATCGGCCTTTAAAAATCCACTACTGTTAAACCTCTAGTGTGAACAGTACAAATCACATGGGATCTGATCTTCTCTATTCTGGTTGGGTGCACGTAGGCCTTGTTCAGACTGTAGGCAAACCGGATTTGTTTGTCAAATCTTTCTTTTGAGATAGACTGTCACCACTGTTATTTCTACGTGATCAGATTGGATTTGTCCATCCAGACATCACCTCACATAACCTACATGGTGGGTTGCTGTGGTAACCCATGATGTGAGGCGGCTGTCGGGTCTGGACTGAGACGGATCTGTAGAAATCCAAATCCAGCTACCTCCGATTTCTCATCATCACAAGTCGCCGTAGTCACGAGGGCTGTATGATAATGACATTTTAGTTGATGATTAATTGTCCTACAAATAACTGCAATTAACAATATAATTTTTCCGTCCATTGAACGACCCTAGTATAGCATAAACCTCACTGTAGTTTTGTCACACACATACAGTACAGCACATAGAGCTACTGCAGAATAAGATCCATATATTGGCATTGAACACTAGAACATGTCAATAACAACTGCATTTCTTTGCCTTTTAGGCTTTGTGAACAAAAATGTCAGATTTGACATAAATAAATTGTATGTACAAAATGTATTATTAAAATATACAAAGAAATGAACCAAGACGTTTACCAGTAGACATGACGCACCAGGCGAAGAGCGTCAATACAAGAGCACCCACGTTCAAATGGTGGAATATGACATATCTATTAGTTTCATTCACATGTTTTTAGACAGATGAATGAAGAGGATTATCTCAATTATTCAAAATAATTGAAGTTAGCTCAGGTAATTATATAATAATGATGACAGGCCTTGTTGTGCCTGTTCGAACACAAACGGGACAGACAGACGTGACGGACGGCGTCATTGGAGGGACAGTGAGGTGTTGGACGTCATGAGTTTTGTCATCTCATTCTCATGTTGCTTCCACCGCACATCATCTTATAAATCAAACCGTAAATGTTAACTTTTATCGGCCACTTTAAAAAATAATGTGAAAAGCCAAACTAAACAATCTCAGATCCCAGCAATAAATCCAGAACGGAGCACTGAGGCTGACGGTGTGAATGTAAGAGTTTGTTGCCAGTATAGTGCGCTACACTATACTACCTACAATACATTTAGCTGTGGTTGATCAAGTGTTAAACTGGAAGCCTTAGATCATACACATGTTCATGACACTGAGGTAGTGTTGGAAAATGTCATACTTATACTACTGACATACCGATTCTGACCTAAAGTAGTATGTGACAAACCTGACGATCTGCAGTATGTTATATACCTGGATGTGTACTGCCCTGGACACATGTCTCACTACGCCACCTGAACTACCATGTTTGTTTGTTTTTTTCCTGAATGACCGATTACAGTTAGTGCATTACCTCCACCTGCTCTGCTGGAGTTTGGGTCAGAGTTCACTCTTTAAACACATTAAATATGTATATACAGTTTGTAAGTGGCAGCCTATTAGTAGTGAGCCTTGACAACATATCCTGGGGATGTGGAGGGTTCATTTGTAAACCAGTGGGTGTCCCCAGGTTATACTAGTCCTGTGTGAACAGGGCTAAATAAATAAATGAATAAACAGGGATCACTGGATGTCAAAGGAATTAATCAATAAATCTGGAAGTGAACATCAAACTAACTGTAAAAATCTAGGTGGGAGTGATTTTATTTGATTTTTTTTTCTTTTCAAAATCTTTTTATTCAATTTGAAGAATTATTCCCACATAGGGCAGGTACACATCTCACTGTTTACAAATGCAACCACCGAGAATGAATACAAGCAATCTCACTTGTATCTCACTGAGATTTCTATGTGAAAACATAATGTAAACTTCTGCCAACAGCTTGTGTATGTATCCATGGTGATAAGCCTGTAGGTCATGTGACTATGTAGTACACTGCATGAACCTTCATGTACAGCATAATGTTCTGTATCCTGCTGTAGAAAATAGCATGTAGTGTCCAGTATACATGAATGTAGTATGTGATGAGTCTTGTCCATACGTGTCCCCACTAACACTGCACTTTGTCTCTGTAGTTTGTAAAACATGCATCGTTGCCTTCCTGGAGACAAATAAGTTCTGTCCACGATGTGACGTCCAGGTTCACAAGACATGTCCACAGCTCAGCATCAGGTAAGTAACAATGTTCTGTCAGTTTCTTTTTTTTTTTCTTTTGTTTTTTTTAAAGGGTCCATCTATAATTGCAATGTATATCACACTTAATTTCATAACATTTTTCCTTTTTTCTCTAGAGCGGACAAAACTCTACAAGATATTGTTTATAAGCTTGTCCCGGGATTATTCAAAGGTAAGACTATGTTTGCTGAGTTCATCCGTCTCAGTTGTTTTCTTCGGTTTCATTTGAGGAGTAGACACTTATTTTTTTTTCTTGTGCTGACCTCAGATGAGATGAAACGGAGGCGGGACTTCTACGCAGAGAACCGCGTGCTGGAACCAGGGGAAGTGGTGGAGACGTTTAACATAGCGGAGGATGAAATCATCAGTCTGTCCATACAGTTCTACGAGAGGAACAAGTGAGTCATTTGTTTCTCATTTTTGCAGAAAACAGTAGTGAAAATCTTTAACGTTTGGATGCGTTTACTGGAAAATCATAGCTGAGACAAGTATAACAACAGCGAGACATCGTCCTTTGAACTGTCTGACATGACCTGTCTTTGTGTTTGATATTATGCCACGTAGAAATAATGAGAGGCAGCATTCGGAGATGGATGGAGACAAGGTAAAGCCTCGTTTCATTTTAAAAGACTAAACATGCAGACGTCGAAGCCCCTTTCTGAACCTAACCCTGGATTCGTCTCCTCCCTCCCTGCTCTTTTCTTTTCCCAGACCAATGGTAAACGCTTCCTGCAGTGCCCCGCAGCCATGTCCGTCATGCACTTAGCGAAGTTCCTCAGAAGCAAGATGGATATACCTAACAACTACCGGGTAATCAGACACTTGGCCGCCCACACACATAGACTCGACTGATTCTGCAGCAACAGACAGGATTTCGACACAATAATAGAAATTCTGTGTGTAAAAGCACTCCACCTAACAATAAACACTGCTACAAAGGTGGCTTATATTAGTTTGACCAGAGGTGGAAGGAGTATTCACAGCCTTTACTGAAGTAAAATTACTAATAGCACAGTGTGAAAATACTCCACTACAAGAAAAGGTTTTCCTTTCAGAACATTCAAAAAAACTATTATCAGCAAAATGTACTTAAAGAAGGAAAAGTCAAAGTGTTCATTGTGCAGTAAAATGGTCTCTGTCAGTGTTTTATTATTATATCTGATGTTTTGAATTCATTTCACTGCTGCATGAAAAGTTGCAATCTGAGAAGTAACTAAAGCTGTCAGACAAATGTAGTGGAGTAGAAGCACGCAGTAGTATAAAATGGAAATACACAAAGACAAGTACCTGTAATCTGTACTAATCTTGCCACAACTGCATTTCTCAGTTATAATGGAGCTCTGGCAACCATCACTTTGATATATCAGCTTCCACTACTATTAGATATTAAACATATTGTTGCTCCAAGAGGCCAAATCCAAATCATTAAAGCTGCATAAATCAATATCTTTTAATATAACAGTGGACAAAATGAATGTGAAAGGGGTCACTTTTAGTAATAGACCAAAGTGAATTGGCACCTGACTTTACAGAGCATTTTAGTGCTTTTCAGCTCATTGTTTGAGTTTTACAGATCAAGTTCAGTGACTGCTCTGATGAGCTGCTGTGGTTTTCAATGAAACAGAGATCTGGTAATCTCACTGTACTCCACCTGCCTAGCACCAAAAGAGACAGTTAGCGGCTAATATTAACAAATAGAAAGATACAGTATCTCTGGCACATTGTTTACAGCTTGTTCCACTGCCCCAAATTGCCAAAAAACTATTTTAAGTTTAAATGTGCAAAGGTTAACACCAAAAAAAAGAAGAATAGAGAAACATTAACATTAGCAGAGTAGTGAAATTGGCTGACCACTAAATGTAGAGGGTTTTTTTAGGCTTTTAAAACACCTGCTAATTTGTTAGTTACATTATTCTTTGAAATGTTTTTGTGTAGTGCTAACAAGTTTTTACTGTTGTCATCATAGATATTTATAATGAAATGAATAGCCACGAGAGCAGTAGCTCCTCATTCATTTCATTGTATAGATGCTAGTTTTTTTTTTTTTGGAGCATTCAAACTTTATCTCAAAACAGTTAGCACCATTGCTAGCTTGAAGTCCAACCAGCTAACTGCAAATGGGGAACGGGGAAGGTAATTTTTAAGCAAAGTAAAAATAGATGTATATGAAGAGTGATGGCTCTTAGTATTTAGTTAAATTTGTCTGTATTTGTGTTGAAATTTGATTCTCTTTCTTTCTTTCTTTCTTTCTTTCTTTCTTTCTTTCTTTCTTTCTTTCTTTTTCTTTCTTTCTTTCTTTCTTTTTCTTTCTTTCTTTCTTTCTTTCTTTCTTTCTTTCTTTCTTTCTTTCTTTTTCTTTCTTTCTTTCTTTCTTTCTTT